>CABFWB010001742.1:75788-120265 GCA_902151455.1 Timema bartmani | reverse complement strand
CCCCCCCCTTCCTTAAACTGAATGGAGACTTAAAACTTGGGCTCCAGAGCCTGCTAAATATTCTTCCCTCGCTTTCAAACATAACCTACAAATCTTTCCGCCTATTCTAAAATAACCAGCTGTCCGATAATCAGCCATCTTGTCAGAATCTTGTCAGAGGTAGGAGTCCTCGATGTCTCGGCGCTGTAGGGTGGGTAGGAACTATGCAAAGGGGGGTGGGGGGCGACGCTTGGCATATTAAATATAATTCCTTTTATATATATATATGTGTGTGTGTGTGTGTATTCATACCATTTGAATAGGTGGAAAATATTCCGGAAAAAATAAAATATTTTTCTCTTTTTAAAACTTTTTTTACGTCTCGCAACTCCTACATGACATTATATCTCTTAAAGGAAAACCTTTTTGAGGTTGTAAAATATATATATATTTGGAAAAAGGTGCATTTGTTTCTATCCACCTTTCATGTACCTTCTTCCAAATATATATTACTAACTACATGACGTGTAATTTCTCACCTTCAATTCCACGTCCTTGTGAGAGTGTTCAAAGCCCAACTCGTGATACGTAAACAAGGGAAAGGGCCATTCCGAAACTCGGGAGAAAAAACCCAGCCCAACCTCGCAACACTTGGGTTGGCTGTAGTTCTGCCTTTTCTTACAATAAACTCCCCCCTCCCCCTTTCCAAACAAGGTTGAAGAGGAGTTCGTTTCCCACCTGCCGTGACGAGAAGAGGTTGTATGGTCGTGTGCAGGAACTCACTTTCAGGGCACGGGACATGGTCGACACACACACACACACACACACATAGGATGGGTGCTAACTGCTAAGTGACAGCTAGGTAAAGTTACCATGTATACATCAGCCAGGCCATCTGTTGCGTTGGTTTTTCAGTTTAAATGGGTTTTTTAAAATTATATTTTACATCATTGAAACATGAACTTAAGAAAATGCTTTTCAAACGAAAGCTTCTAGAATGTTACGTTCAGTTCGTAAATAAAGATGGTGGACCAGCCGAAATAAGGGCTGTTGGTGACGTCATTCAAACTGTCTATAAAGGATGTGTTCATGCGCTGTTATATCAATTTAAAAAAAGTTTTATTTTGATACTAATATTTTGTATGGCTCTAAGTTATAAAAATATTTGTTTTTTTAGTGGCTAGTTATAGGAATATAATACTTTTTAATTTACTATTTCAAATAAGTTACTATAATTCTTGATGCCACAACCGCAAAACAAAAAACATAATATTTTGAAATTGAAAAATGACACCTGGACACGGGAATCGAACCCGAGACCTTTGGCTTAGTACGCCAATGCTCTACCCACTGAGCTATCCAGGGTCATTCTACACTCATATTTTAAAGCAGAGTCTATGATGGATATGCGGAAATCGTCGACTACAAATGTGTGATTTATTAAGATCACGAGCTATCAGATAACGCAGCCACCTTTGATATAATAGTTTTATTAATTATTTTGTTTTCAATAAATTATTAAAACGCCAATCATACAGTAATCCTTAATGAAGTATTAGAAGCGTTTGATAGATACACTTTTTGTTGATTATATAGTTTTTTTAAGCAAGTACTAATTATTTCCAAACACGTTGACAATAGTGACTTTCAACCAATGTTTACAATAAAGGACCTTCTATCTGTCACCTACCAACCTTGCAAAGTATATAAACTATAATATGTTGGCTATCCTCACTGCTTTAGTGTTGCAGCAATTCACACGAGGGCAGAAATGTTATTTGGACCCATGATGCTCTGCAACACAAACTTAAATCTTCTGAGTTTAGATAACATATATATAATTTTCAAGTGGCTGGACAAATCTATATTATATTATCACGGTGAGATGTTTTTTTGAATTTTTATTACGTTGTGTAGTGAACACAAAACGAGTATAGCACAGATTATCCCATTCATCCGGAGCTGAGCATGCACTCAACCCTTTGGCTGATTAGTGTTGCTCGCACAATCTGATATAATTAGTTTATTTATTGACGGTATTTAACGTGCACCTTTCGGAACCGACTGACTTTATTAACACGTGAGAATTTTCTTTGAGCGAGAGCGAAAGGGCTTACCAATTTTTCCAGGAAAGGTATTTTCTCACCTTCCAGGGTTCTTTTACATGCCACAATCGACATGGGACCGATGGATTTACTTCCCCTTTCAAAGGAAGTAGTACTACGGATTTGTATTTCGTAAGATAAATTCGTTGACCTCGGCTGGGTTTGAACCCACGAACATTGGGTCCTGAGACGAGCACTTTACTCCAAGACCACCGAGGTAGACAAGATACATAATAGATAGGAATTTTAACTGGCATTGCACGTGTAGTGTAGTAACCAGTAACCTGTAAATACAACTTCTCTAAAAAAAACAACTCGAGGGTGAAGTTCCTTGCACTAGAACGGTTCAATTCGAAATATTATTTTCTCTAACTTCCAAAATAAATACTTTTGGAATTACTTGGTTATAAACCAGTACCTTTGGGTGCACTACGACATGTTCTGTAGGACAACAGGACCCCTCCGCCCCCTTTCAATAAAACAACAGTACAGTGGTTACCCTAGCACACAGACAAGGTAAACACCAGACACAGCCTTACAGGAGTTTTGCTGCACTCCTTGAGACATTGGGGAGTGCTAGTTGCACTTACAAGTGAAATAACTCACTTCCAAACTGTTCGTTATAAATAGGTGGCGGTCAGAACACAATAGTTTAGTTTATCTACCAGAAATCACCCTGTCCCCACCCCCTACCCCCAAACTCACCACCTTAACCATCTTTCAATTAACAAACCTATTCAAACAAGAAACTAATCGACGGTATTGGAAGATTGTTTACAACTAGATAGTTTGCAAACATTTGCTTGAACAAAAATAAAACACCATAGTATTCTATGTTTTCTTTTTAATTTGCAGTCTGAGTAGGATCGTTTGGGGGGTTGGTTTATGGCAAGGAGTGGGGCCGCTATCTGAACCTAGCTTAGTGAAAGCTGGTTTATTGACACTAGAAGGCAATTATTGTTTGTCCTCTATTAAAATCATATTTAAAATGAACTGTTTATTTATAAATGCCTGCTAGATAGCGATGTTGTCACGTGGGACTGCACGTAGCGATCCCCGTGTTGAAGGACTCAAGCTCTCGCAATGAGCGCAGACATTTCAACCTGAGTCTGGTGTATAACTTGTCTGTTAGCTAGCTATAACAAGTTTCGCCCTCCTGGGTCTTGTCTGTCCTTCCCTTGACCATTGCATATGACGGAGAGAGGTAGGGCCCCGTGCGAGCCCTTTCATGCCTTTTAGTTCTCCGAATGACGTATTAGTGGGGTGGAGGGTTGACGAGGTAAAATAAACAAGGTATGACAAGAGGGTGAGAGGAGGGAAGTGGAAGATAAATGGTGACTTCCTTCACCTGAGTTTCTTTCTCTTTCTCTCCCCTTCTCCTTCAACCCTAGGAGGTCATCATATTCCCTTCACCCCCTCGCTCCATACTTTCCTATCTATTTCTTCATCCGTTCCTTCTCTGCTTCTTCGCTGTCCTACCTCGCCATCACTACTTTATATAGTACCCCCCTACCTTTTTGGAAATAAACTTTTATGAGTGTTGCTTATTTATTTTAATTTTATTCTCTTTGGAGATTCATTATTATTATTGTTGTTATTACTATTAATGTTTCTTTGTCTAGTCTCTCTGGTTTCTAAACGAGTTTTGATTTACCGCTATTTTGGGTTGAGGGTTAAGGATTGAATATGAAAACGTAAAGTACTCGGTGCGGTTTTTTGGAGTAAGAAGAAAATATGTGATAAAAAAAATTAGCCCTTCTTCCCCCTTCCCAATAAACCCTGAGATTTTGAAAAATAATGGTTGACGTGTCCCCGTTGTGTGACAGTGATGGCGGGTAGACTTGCCACTAGGGGTGTACAAAGATTTGAAAAGCCAAATAATTCAAAGGTCGACAATACTTATTAGCTTTGACTTTGACACCACCTTTCTTTTTTTTTTCTTAAATGGTTTCGCAATTCCCCTTCGTGCGAATTCCAATACATTTTCAATAAATTATCTCGTCCTTATTACTAATTAATTATTAGTGTAGTTAATTCACAGTAATTTAACGGGGAGAAATAAGAGAGAACACATTATTACAGTTAGTGTGGATTGAACCCGTGTCTTTAGGGCAGAATCTGGCACGATGACAGTTGCCTCTCACCTATCAAATTTTGAGCTCGGAGTGACCTATATATGAATGTTTTTTCTTCTCTCAATCTCCACATATGCTTGCTCCTAGTCTGCACATATGTTTGTTCCCAATCTGCACATATGTTTGCTCCCAATCTGCACATATGTTTGTTCCCAATCTGCACATATGTTTGCTCCCAATCTGCACATATGTTTGCTTCCATTCTGCACATGTGTTTGTTTCCAGTCAGCACGTGTGTTTGTTTTCAGTCAGCACGTGTGTTTGTTTCCAGTCTGCACGTGTGTTTGTTTTCAGTCAGCACGTGTGTTTGCTTCCATTCTGCACATGTGTTTGTTTCCAGTCAGCACGTGTGTTTGTTTTAAGTCAGCACGTGTGTTTGTTTTCAGTCAGCACGTGTGTTTGTTTCCAGTCTGCACGTGTGTTTGCTCCCAATTTACACATATGTTTGCTTCCAGTCTGCACATATGTTCGCTCCCAATCTGCACATATGTTTGCTTTCAGTCTTCACATATGTTTGCTTCCATTCTGCACATGTGTTTGCTTCCAGTCAGCACGTGTGTTTGTTTCCAGTCTGCACGTGTGTTTGCTCCCAATTTACACGTATGTTTGCTTCCAGTCTGCACATATGTTCGCTCCCAATCTGCACATATGTTCGCTCTCAATCTGCACATGTGTTTGCTTTCAGTCTGCACATATGTTTGTTTCCATTCTGCACATAATATGTTTGCTTCCAGTCTGCACATATGTTTGCTTCCAGTCTACACATATGTTTGCTCCCAATCTCCACATGTGTTTGCTCCCAATCTCCACATGTGTTTGCTCCCAATCTCCACATGTGTTTGCTCCCAATCTGCACATATGTTTGCTCCTAGTCTGCACATATGTTTGCTCCTAGTCTGCACATATGTTTGCTTCCAATCTGCACATATGTTTGCTTCCAATCTGCACATATGTTTGCTCCCAATCTGCACATATGTTTTCTCCCAATCTGCACATATGTTTTCTTCCAATCTGCACATATGTTTGCTTCCAATCTGCATATATGTTTGCTTCCAGTCTGCACATATGTTTGCTTCCAGTCTGCACATATGTTTGCTCCCAATCTCCACATATGTTTGCTCCCAATCTGCACATATGTTTGCTCCTAGTCTGCACATATTTTTGTTTCCAATCTGCACATATGTTTGCTCCCAATCTGCATATATGTTAGCTCCCAATCCGAACATATGTTTTCTTCCAGTCTGCACATATGTTTGTGCTCGTCGTGATGGGATACGACAGGCCACACTTTGCATTCCGAGATAAAGTTGTGTCAGTCAAGTTTAATCATAACAGCTGCTGACGTCACTGTATATGAACGCCAAGCCTTCATTGATTGAATCTATCTTTTTTTTATGTCCTGCTCTTTGTATCTGACTAAAAAAAGCTAATGTCTGGCTACATGAAGTTTTTTTGGTCATGAAGTAAGACATTCCGATTTTCACAGGAATAACTTGTGTATGAGTGTGTGTGTGTGTGTGTGTGTGAAAGAGTGAGAGAGAGAGAGAGATATATTTTATTTTCATATATTATAGACCATCATCTCGTATCCAAACAAGACATGAAAAGAAACTCGTAACTTAAGAATATATTCTCACCTCAGGTTAGCACCTCGAGCGACGTGAGTCCTGGCGCATGCGCAACAACCTCGCACGACTGGAGCCGCGGAATGCAACGTTGCCACGTTATGCGTGGATAGACGTATACTCGCCTCGTTTGGGACCTGAACTCGTGATATATTGGTTGTCATTCTCTCTTATCTGTCGTTACCCTAATGACACGTGCGAGACATCACAGATGTTACCCGGTTCGATTCCGGGTGGTGCTGATTAAGATATTTACTATTTTTATACTGGTTCATCTCGCTATTGAGAAGGTTGCCTAGGTATCTGAGATATTGCCAATCAGATGTTGCACTTGGGTTAAATATTGACAAAATCTGTTAACAGTTCACGAGTTTGTTGTTTACTGGAATTAATATTAAACTAAGTTCTATGATCCTATACATATATAGACTTGTAAACATAGTTTAAAAGTTGACGTGTTCCCTCTGAACATTAACTTTCGGGAAACGAAAGAAAACTGCTATAGGAGCGTAGAATGGATATTTGATAGAATGATGTCATTTAATAGGAGGGTCACAACACACTGTTATAGGAGCGTAGAATGGATATTTGTGAATAGAATGATGTCATTTAATAGTCACAACACACTGCTATAGGAGCGTAGAATGGATCTTTGGGAATAGAATGTTGTCATTTAATAGTCACAACACACTGCTATAGGAGCATAGAATGGATCTTAGTGAATATAATGATGTCATTTAATAGGAGGGTCATAACACACTGGTATAGGAGCGTAGAATGGATCTTTGTGAATAGAATGATGTCATTTAATAGGAGGGTCACATCACACTGGTATAGGAGCGTAGAATGGATCTTTGTGAATATAATGATGTCATTTAATAGGAGGGTCATAACACACTGTTATAGGAGCGTAGAATGGATATTTGAGAATAGAATGTCATTTTTTAGGGGTTCACAACACAAATTATATTGTGATTTGTATTTTCCTCCTCCCCTGTTTGTTCTCCTACTGCTGGACAGCTCCACCCAGTAACTCGTTTTCTGTGTGTTTTTGATTTTTTTCTAATATTTTAACGCATTAAATAATTAGGCACAAGGCCTAAATGTGTGGTATTAGACGAACGATCGTCAAGCTATAAGCTGCCTAATTTGGTTTGAAATTCGTGTACTGGTATAATCTGTGTGCTTAAAAATACCCAAATTAAAAAATAAAATAATGAAAATGAACGCCCCTCATTTCTGCTCTGACTGTACACCTACAAATTTATGTACAAATAAACTGAGAACCCACTTTATAGTACCTACTTTAAAATTCCAACACACGAGATGCGATTTATCTCTCTGTGATGTTGGGAATATCTCCATTTTACAACCTGAGCGTTTCTTAGGAATATCGAAGGGCAGGTGTACGTACCTCTTCGTCTAGCTGCACTCCTGTTACTTTGTTGGTATTATTGATGTGGTCGTTGCATATTTCCTGTTTTTATGGTTCTTGATGGCTGGCAGGTTGGATAGGAGATGGTGTCAGGTTTACAACTTATGGTCGGTCAAGTCGTCCTATATTTTAAGATGGTTTATGGTCCTTATGTGATTTGTTTAATACAAATCATATTCTCCTCCTTCCCCCTTTCCTCCGCTCTTGCAACTTAAGATTACATAAACGTGAGATGAAGCAAAGCGTCACAAGTACGTTCACATTATTTATATTTGTGAATGATAAATCAAGACTCGCACTCGTGGGTACGCGGGCAAAGGCGCCGTGCCGTTCTCTTCTAGTCTTGGTTTGCACGTGACGAGGAGGTCGGGATTTGAGCCCTGTCTGTGTACACCCAAGGTTCCTATAAATATGAGGATACCCGTCAAAGTAGCGCCATCGGTAGAACCTTATCCGACTGTTGTAACGTTTCTAAATCTAATTTCATGTTTTCATACGCCAAACTGTGCGTTCCGCACCTGTCACGTTTGACAGACTATCAATTCTGGCAGATTTGTAAATAACCATATATCTATTTTCAAGCACCGCGTTTTGGAGGAAGTGTACCCTTATTCGCGTGGAGGGAGAGAGGAAAAACATTTAGGGGAAAAACAAGCACCCTCGATACACCCGACCGGGATTCGAACCACGAGCTCATCATAGGCACGTTTTATTGATATATTTTCAAAACTTTTTATTTTATGTATTTTGAATGTTTTTTCCTACCAAAATGAAGGTATAGTTCGTTGGAAGTAAAGTGTATGACACCAAAGCCTCACAGGTATGCTGTTCGAATCCCACGGACCCGCATTTGTGGCCAAGTGCTCTAGAAGTCGTCGCTCTTTTTTGTTTTTGTTGAAGTATTTAACGTGCACTGAACCGACTGATTATACCAGCACATGACTTATAAACTAATTTTAATTTAGAGCAGGCAAAGCATCCATCCCTCGGCCGTTAGTTCATCACTGTAAAAGGGGAAAAATACATTTCACAGATGATAATTTTCTCGGCCATACCGGGAGTCGAACCCAGGACTCTTTAGCTCATTAGACAGACACGCGACCCACTGAACTAAGGTGTCGGACTTGCTTTGCCCTAGATCTTTATTTATTTTGATGCGTGAATGCAAGTGTTCTATCTCCAAAAGTGTTAAATTTGAAATATTTGGTGTTTACGTCTATTTAGAATGCACATGGGTGACCTGGTGGTCTAGGGGTAAGGTGTCAGACTTCTGCGCTGCGGGTCTGGGGGTCAATACTCGGTCCCGGTACAGATTTATCTGATTGCAAAACCCTTCCTTCACCTCAGACAAGACGTGTATTATTAATTAATCACAACTTGTGAATGTGTAGAATGCCAGGCCTCCACCGTGGTTCGGATTCCAATTAAACTGTAGGTCCTCCATTTCATCTTCACAATCACCCTACCATTACACATTAGCGTAAGTGTGTATAACCCGAACGGGTAGTAAGACGCGGTGATAATAATAATAAATAATAATAGATATAATGGTTTTATACACATGGTCAAACTTCAATGCTCTTTTACACAAAAGTTGAAAATTGGATATAGAACACTTGCATATGTTCTCTAATATGGTACAGAGGAGGAAGGAATAACTTTAAAAGAAAATGTACCCGCGTTTCTCTGAAGGAACAAGGGTAAACCGTCGAGGAAAATACAGCCGGCCTCTTGACGTCACCGGCAAACCAGACCAGCGGAGTCTAAAAAACTTGATCCACACGTTCATCGAAAATAGAGGTGAGAATATGCTTGACTGGTGCAGCAATTAACACGCTGTATGTTGACCCACGATTCTTTGCAACACTAACTTCAAACACCTGATTATTAATATATATCATTTTCTTGGAGAAAAAGAATATATTTTAGATTATTGTCACGATGGGTGTTTTCTAATTTTTTGTGTTGTGTCGTGAAAAAATCGACACACAGCAAGAACGACACACGATTTTCATTAAATTAGTTATTTGACTTATTTCTAATCATCTCAAAACAATAGACGCACCTGTCTGCTTGGATCTCACTGTGTAGGTGCATGCACACTAATTGAGTCGGTAGGCTTTGACGCACGCGCACTAATTGATGCAGGTTGGTTTAGGCGCATGTACACTAATTGATTCAGTTGGTATAAGCGCATGCGCAATGATTTAGACACATGCGCACTGATTGAGTTGGTAGGCTTTGAGGTTTGATTGATTCTTCCGCGTCGATTTTATGTAGAAGTGGGTGATGAGGGGGAGGGACAAAGCTGGGATTGTTTCTCTTGGTCAGAATGAGCCAAGCAGTTCACGCTGATCTCTTGTGTTTGGTTCAGAGCTCTTCACGTGACCACATTTCAGTTCTGTGCCCGTTTTTCTGTTGTAAGTGTCAATACTTGAGTTACGTCAGATGACGGGCTAGCGGAGGTATGCCCGCGACCATACACTAAGTTCCCGGTGTGGGATGTCGAACGAGGCGAGACGGATGACGTTACCCACGGTCCTTCTTGCCTACCTCCCTCCTCCCGGTGTGGTCCTGTCCTTTCTCATTCGTGTCAAATAGGAGGATGGGTGGTAAGACGTACAATGATACGTGGAATAAATGTCTTCCAGTCGGGGCTACCCCGAGCCTGGAGAACCTGTAAAAAAAGTGGGGGTTAATTTTTATCTTGAGAAAATATGTAAAATAAATACAAGCTTGAAACAATAGTAATTTGCACTGAAGAACTGCGACTGGAGACATCCCCCCTCCCCCCTTCGTCAGGGTAAAATCATCCTGTTTTAAACACCAGTGGCATACATAACTTCTCACTAATAGTTTTTGTAAAATATGAAATTTTATTCCTCAATACTCTATATAAATTGTCTGAAAAAATGGGAATTCCTTCTTAGGTAAAGCCTGGAAAAAAAAACCTCCAGAGAACTTTAATTTTTATTTAATAAATTAGTGTCAACCCTACCAGTGCATCCGACCGATTTTCGAGCTTCGACCTCCCATTATCAGGCAAGCTAGACTATCGCGAGACCTACACATTAGACCGCGCTACCATTAAGGTGAATTAGATTAACAACAACCGTGTTTAGGTCGGGATCACAAAGAGGTCACTCAGTATTCCTTGCAATACTTGGTTCTGCCACAAGCTTCTAAATAGTATTTTAAATTCTTTCATCAATATCACGAAAACTTTTTTGTTATCTTCATTCATGCTTTGATTAAATGTTTACTGTGGTTAAAGAAGGGTACAAAATAGATTGAAAAAATATATTATTATTCATATTTATCTTTTAAATAACTTTCCATCAGCTAAATTTTCATAGACATTTTGAAAGCTGGTGTGGTAAAAACTTTTATGATATCCATCCTACACTCTATCATACCTTCCAAGTTCCAACACATAACGTAGACGCGATAGACCTAAATATACTATAATATTGTTAAATCATTATAGTTTTCAGTGTTTAAATAAAAATAAATATTCAAATATTATTATTATTACTATGCAAAAGTTGAAATTATTACTTGATAAAAAAACATTTTTACAGTTTAAAATTTCGATACCGATACTTACTGTTATCGATACTTTTCTTTCGATACTAGTACAGTATCGATATTTTCCTTCCGATACTTTAAATGAGTACAATATCGATACTTTTCTTTCGATACCACATCCCTGGTAAGGGGTGGTGACAACAAGCGTATGGCAATACTGACCGGGGTAGACATGACATCCAATTCTGTCGCCTAGTTACTCGAGGCATACCTGAGGTGCCAGCCGGGATTCGAACCTTGGGACCCCAGGTGCACTGATCACACTACATCACGGGGCCGGATAACATTTTCACTAGAACGATGCATCAGCATGGCGTGACGCGGTTTTTTGTTGTTTTTGTTTGTGGCCGGAGAATGTTTGATCCTGTGGAGGGAGTATTTCCTCATGTAAATCAGGACCGATCATTTCCTCGCTCTGAAGCCTTCCCTCCTTTCACTGAGCTTGTTTATTGGCGCTCCTCTTTGTCGGCACGTCTTCAAGGTGAGACTGTAGACAAGGGCATGTCTTGGCCCGCTCGAACGAATATCATTACCCCTGGATCTTATGGACCCGATAACCCCTTCCCCTCAACACACACTTTTTTTTTATGAACATTTGAGTTCCTGGTGGATAATTTTGACCAAGGAAAGGTTGATTTTTTTTTTCACATCTTATTTCACTGCTTGTTCGTGTTATACGAATATGAATTTGTTATGCTAGTATGTTACTGTGGTTTCACATATTCGCTGATAAACAAGAGCATTAACGTAATCACGTGACGAACTCTGAACCAATCACAAGATTTCAGCCTCATCGGCGCGATTTTAACTTCTAATTTCCATTTTCTACGTGACATCAGCTTGGGAGACCCAATCGAATTTTAAAAAAAAACATCGACTCAATCTTTTCGCATGCGCTTAAACCATCAGACTCACTGATTGCACGTATACTTCTACAAAGTGAGGTACAGACAGACAACTGTGTTTACTGCTGTGAAATTATTTGAAATAACTCTCTAAACAGAAATTGCATGTCTTCTTTTATTTCTGTTTGGATTTGTTTAGTGACACAACACAATGATTAGAAAACATCCATTGTGATATTAGTAGTAAAACATCTGTTTGTCCACTAGAAAATAAAATATGTCGGTAATCAGCTGTTTCTAGTTTGTTTTGCAAAGCATTATGGGTCAACTTAACTTTCTGCTAGTGTGTGGATTGCTGCGTCACTAGAGCGGATTCTGCTCTCGGCGAACGCGTGAATAAAGCGGATGGAGAAGGTTGATTTTTGAGGAAGTGTAAACAAATTTGCGTGGAGAGTAGAAAACCATTTAGAAAATAAAAAAAACCACCCCAGTACACCCGTCCGTGACTCCAAACCCGACATCCCCGTCATCGTCAGTCCACTCTATCTCGAAATTTAAACCATTCGACCACTGAAGTGCTGTTAAGGTCATTGAGTGTAATATTTTTATCTTAGCACGTTCTAACACCAAGGTACACCCCGATATTGGTAGCGAGCCCGTTCTGGAAGGCCTTATTTCGTACCAGTCCTACTGAGTATTTTGGTTTAAGATAAACTGCCTTTCAGGGAAGACTTCCTACAACAAAAATGGAAGGCCTTTTATCCTAGCAAAATATTAGTATACAGTAGGATTATGGATGAAGTGCTACATTTGGAGCATCGCACTCTCAGGAGCAGAAACTTTGACTTTTAGGAAAATGGAAAAGAAATACTTGGAGAGCTTTGAAATGTGGTGTTGTAGAAGACTTGAGAAGATCAGGTGGACAGACAGGGTGACAAATGAAGAAGTCCTGAGAAGAGTGGGTGAGAAGATAACCATTTTGGATGGGATTCTTTGGTGCAAAGCAAACTGTATCGGACATATCCTTAGGAGGAACTGTCTTCTGCACGTCATAGAAGGAAAGGTTGAGGGAAAGAAAGGGAAACATTTTGGGAATTTAAAGAGGAGGCAGAGGACAGGGCGCGTTGGAGGTCTTTAAGTTTCACTGAAAAAAGGAATGAACCTGTCGTAAGACATAACACCTAATAATAATAGGATTATGGTAAGAAATAGAGCCTTCCAGAACAGACTTCCACCAAAAATCAGGGTACAGATGATCATGTACACGGGCGTTAGTCTCTTCTTGTCCGGTTTTGCCGGTGGTGGTGAAGATCGTCGTTGGAATCGCCGGCCGGTCGTATATAGGTGGTCCCCCCTTTCCCTTGCTTCCACCCTGAAATTGTTTATCACTCAAATGGGGATACATTTCTTCTAAATTATATCTTCCTTGCGGATATGCGGAGCATGAACGCCGCCGACTCTGAGTCCGGGCAATCCATCCCCCCTTGAAGTCTTCCCGTCAGCGGTTTCCTCTATAAATCTTGTTGTTATGACCCGCCATGTCGATACCTGGCAGTCACGCATGATGCGTGCCGTGCGTGCGCATGTGCGGGCTTAGATGCGATCATCCGGTGATTGCTTTACTGCTGCACGTCGGAAGCGGTGTTGTGCGTGCTGATATGCTACAGACTGGGAATACCAGGAATGCGCTAGTGTGGCAGGAAAAAAATCTAGTCCGGTTAAAAGAAACAAAGAAATGGCAAGTTTATGGAAATATAAAAAATAAACTACATAGCTACGCTACTGAAAAAAATGTAGCTATGTGCCTGATAGTTAAAATGTTTTCTAGGTCGATGGAAAATCAAAGAATTTAAAGAAAAACGAAAAATCAAAAAAAATCCTCGTTTGTCAGTTGATATGAAAAAAAATCAAACTAAGGACTCGAAAAAGTATTCTCTAGGTCAAGGGAAAATAAATTATAAAATGATACATAAACAAAAAAAAACATGTTTGGTAATCAACAAATTGCTAAGAGAGCTAAAATTAAAAGAATTGTTTGGTCAGCGAGAAATAAAAGCATTTGATAGGCCAAGGCACTAGGTCAGGGAATAATAAATAAGTCAGGGAATAATAAATAAATGTATTAGGTCAGGGAATAATAGTTGACAGATCTAGGTTTTATATATACTTATTTCAAAACAAAATGCTTCACTTTTATTACTGGCGATCGGAGACTCAAATATTTAATCTAAGTGGACAGGATGAGGGGATAAATAATATCAGCAGGCTTAGTGGGCATCAATGGACTAACTAAAGTCAAATCGACTCAGGAAAAACCTTCTTTAGACTACATTCAATATAAATGCAAGGTACCCATTTTTTTAAACAAAACCTACTATATCTATCTTATAGTTGTTTAAAATCGACACGACCTGTCGAAATGTGCAACTGCAATATGCATGGCTTGGCGTATGATTATATGAAAATATATCTAGTAACATTTAGAACTGTCAAGTAAGGTTACGGCTCTAGTTTCTGTGTCTTGATAGTACCGTGTGCTTAGAAAGTGCCCGTTGAAGGGGTTTTTTCAAACCCCGGCTCGATATTGACGACTTGTTTCTTCTGATTCTGAGCTCATAAAGATCCAAGGGGATGGGCTGTGGAGATTTATAGTGCCGGCTATTTCGGGCCAACGTTTCGTACATAAATATTTGCTCTCTGCCGCGGCGCAGCGTCGTTAATTCCGCACATCTTCACAGCTGGACGCGAGGAAGGAAAGTGAACGAACGCCTTCGAGCCTAACCTTACCCGACAGAACGTTGCTTCATGTGAGGAGCTAAGAGGGGGTTTGTCCAGCTGACCAATGCTTTTGATTGGCTCGTGTTTCCATTTTTGGCGTCTTCGTTGCTCGAATCAGCCATTTTCCTTTGTGTGTGTTTTCACCTTAATCACGTTGACTGAAGCAGATGTTAATCCGTGCGACGTCATTGCTATGCGCTTCCCGCCATCTTATGTGTTCAGCTAGCGACACGTCCATAACGTCATCATTGCTATGCGCTTCCCGCCATCTTGTGTGTTCAGCTAGCGACACGTCCATAACGTCATCTTTGCGCAATTTTTTTTTTTTTCACCGTGTCTTTCTTCATGTCCGGGCTATTCGCATGCAACTACCCAAATGGGGTAGAAGTGAGAAAGGTAGTATCGAGAAGGAATTTACCCGCATTTGCGTAGAGGGAGATTGGGGAAACTACTCAAGAAAAGCCCCTCTCATCGCACTCTGGTGGGATTCAAACTCAGACTTCTCCGTCATTGGCAAACTAGATCAAGTGAGCCTAACCTTTAGTCTGTCCGCGTGCGGGAATAATAAATGGAGATTCTCGTGTATCCATCCGCCAAACCATATGATCTGCAAGGCCATTGTGTTGAGCTGTTGTCACTTTTGACATCTCAAAACTTTCACAACAAATAGTTTGTTTCAAATGATGTTTCTCTTTTAAACATTTTACATCATTGAAACACGAACATATGGAAATAATCATTTGGAAGTTTCTTTTTTCGTGGAAGTGGACTCGGTTGCTTTACAAACTAGAGCTTACAAAAGGCCGCGTTCTCTTCACAAATTAAGATGGCGAACAAGATGAAGCGAAATCCGTCGATGACGTCATACAAACTGTTTTCAGTTGTGTTTATGCGCATCTGTTTACTAAATAAAAACACTTTATTTTGAAACCAATATTTTTATGGCTCTTTCATTAAGTTATAAATAACATTTATTTATTTTGTTGGCCATTTATAAGAAGATATAAGTGTGAATAAAATACTTTTTAATTTATGATTTCATGCATTATAATATATAATGTTGCCACAACCACGAAACAAAAAACATAATAGTTTTATTAATATTTTTTGTTCTCACGGTAATTTACGGAAAAGCCAATTAATTATACAGTAATTATACAGAAGACTTTACTAACACTTTTGATTGCTAATATAGTATTACCAAGAAGATATTCGCTTCGGTGGCCGTGTGGTCAAACGCGCTACTCTCGTATTAGACTAGACCGTCGATGTGACGGGAAGATCGAGGTTAGAATCACGGTCGGGTGTACTTGGGCTAGGGGTGATTTTCCCACTCTCTTCATATAAATAAGGCTACACTTCATCTATTATAACCTTCCTAATCACTAAAACCATTAGCATAATTAGTACATAAGCGTATAACCCGAACGGTTAGTAAAACGCGTTGCTAAAAAAAACCCAACTAAGAACATATTTATTATTTCCACATTTGTTAACATTATTGACTTTCAACCCAAGTTTTCAATAAAACGCTTCTCCTAGCTGTCACTTAACGCCACTCCTATGATAGATGGACTGTAGTACTGTATTCTTCTTAGCTGTCAACATCCTTCAAATCTAGTTTAGTGAATAATTCTTCAATAAACTTCCAACTGTTATAATAACAAGTAAGCAAATATACTTGTCTTCGTTTGACGATTATTTACGGTCATACCACTACAACAAGTTTCGTTGTTTATTTTCCCTCGCTAACAACCTGAATGCCACTTTAATGGGCAGTGATACCTAATTGAAGACTCCGGTGCGATTAGCATATTAAAGCAATTTGCCAGGCAAGGAGGAACGGGATGACGCTTCGGCTCCAAAATGTACAGTCTCGCTCACGAAAAGTGACCGCCGCCGTCTTATAAAAATAAAAAAGGGTCAATTTTTAATCAAACAAATTTATTACCGCCTCGTCTTTCCGTCAAGACTATTCGCATTTTAACTACGCCAATGGGATTGGGTTGTGAAAGATAGGAATGAGAGTGAATGTACCCGCATTTGTGTGTAGGAAGAGTAAGGAATTGTTTATGAAAAAAACCTCTTGTTACATCCGACCGACCTACTCGTCACAGGAAAATCTAGACTTGATTAGTAAGATATATAGTCCGCGTGTCCACCGATGGGAGTTACACAAGATTTATTTATTTACCGTCTTGATCAGATGGGCAAGAATGAGGAATTCTTTTTAAGAACGATTGCACTCTCATTTGCATGTATATAGAGTGGAAAACTAATACCATTGGACTGGCCCGAAGATTTGAACCATGCACCTGCACGTTATAGATGGTTTAAGATTTGATAACCTGATGCTTCAGACCACGTGATCAGCGGTGCGGTCCGAACTATGATAAGTTGTGTTTAAACCGATTTTATTAAGAATAACCTTATTAAAAGCTTTTTTTTCCTACCAGAACCTTACTCATTAGTAGGATTCTGTTAGGGAAAAGGCCTTCTAGATGGTTGTTCGTAAGAAAGTTGGGCTATACATAAGGATGTAAGACAGAAAAATTTCCCTATATTTTATCCTGAAAATTTGCAATTATTTCTGTAAAATAATTTCAACTGATTAAATGAAACTAATGTAATCGAGATATAGGTATCCCAAATGTTAACGTTTATACTTAAGATTAACTTCTCCTAAGGGCGTTAACACCAGAAAACATCATCAAACGAGCTTCGGTGGTCGTACGGTCTAACGCGCTACTCTCGCAATAGACCAGTGGCTCCCAAAAGGGGGTCCGCGAGCTGTTCCTAGGGGTCCGCGACAACCGCCAAAATTTAACAAAATAATAATAATAACAACCAACAGTAGGCTTAATCTTAGTCAATAACAAGCTTCCCCTCCTCTTCACCCCTCTGCGCAGTGCTACATGAAAAACACGTATTAATAATATACTTGACATACATTCGGAGTTTCGAGTCAAAGTGTCACTTCAAGAAGTGATGGGAAAAAAGAAGAGGTTTCACTTATCTCACTAATACTAGACCCAAATGAATACATTTTTTGTGTTAAATATTACTATTATATTCATTATTATTACAACTAGTTAGTGTAAAAATATAAGTATGTAAAAACACATTGACTCGGTTTTACTTTGCTAAATTCTCAGTTTTGTAGGGTTTTTTAACATGAATTATTAATATTGGGGGGGGGGGTGCTTTTTTATAAATATAATATATTAGATTCTAATAATTATAAAAAAAGGGGGTCCGCCGATCTCAAAGAGCCTCTTGGGGGGGGGGTCCTTGACTGGTAGGTATACTCCATTCACGGTAGGAATTACTCTCTGAAAGGTCTTTTTTTTCTACCAATATCCTAGTATATAATAGATTTCTGGTAGGGAAAAAGGCCTTTCAGAAAACAATTTATACGCTGAACAGACTTTAACTGGGAACCACTGCAATAGTCTAGACTGCCGATGTGGTGCTAAAAAGTGGGAAAGAAACAAATGAATGCGAGCCTTTGTCAACCCGTTATGTTCATAAATAACACTTCTTTTTTTTTATCATCAATAAGTTAATTAAAATAATTTTAAGGTTGGCCAAACTTGTGTCCCCCCCTATTCTCCGTGCTTCCTAACTATCCCTCCCCCTTCCCCAACCCCGTGCCCCTTACCGCCTTTTTATAACCTTTTTGTCTCTTAACACACTATATTTTGAAGTATTATAGGCTCTAGGTGCCACCTCCACAATTTAACCCCTCCACCGCAAGCTGCCACTGCGGAAAATTTTCCTATTCAAAATTTCCAGGAAAATGTTCATCTCTAGCCATACAACGCCGCAATTAACGTGGTATCCGAATCACTCGTCACTCACATGCTCTGGACAACCCGTGTCTTCATCTTGTCGAGAATCTTTTCGAGGATGAACCGCTCGAAACTAAAGTCTGTTCACCGTTAGGAATTGTTTTCTGAAAGGCCTTTTTCCCTACCAGAAAGCTATTATATAGTAGGATATTGGTAGGAAAAAATACCTTTTGGAGAGTAATTCCTACCGTGAATGGAGTATACACAAGAGATCTTGTAAGGAACGAATAATTTATTGTGATTTATTTAAAATACTAGGTCAAGTCAAGCAGAGAACGTTGGTGTTGTACTACGTCCATGAAATCTTTCTCCTGCGAGTATAGAGCATGACTACGTCCAGGAAATCTTTCCTCCTGTGAGGTTAGAGCAGGCCACTTCCAGGAAATCTTTTCTTTTGTGAGCTTAGAGCATGCTACGTCCAGTAAAACTTTACTCTTGTGAGTTTAGAGCATGCTACGTCCAGTAAAACTCTACTCTTGTGAGTGTAGAGCATGCTACTTCCAGGAAAACTTTACTCTTGTGAGTTTAGAGCATGCTACTTCCAGGAAAACTTTACTCTTGTGAGTTTAGAGCATGCTACTTCCAGGAAAACTTTACTCTTGTGAGTTTAGAGCATGCTACTTCCAGGAAAACTTTACTCTTGTGAGTTTAGAGCATGCTACTTCCAGGAAAACTTTACTCTTGTGAGTTTAGAGCATGCTACTTCCAGGAAAACTTTACTCTTGTGAGTTTAGAGCATGCTACTTCCAGGAAAACTTTACTCTTGTGAGTTTAGAGCATGCTACTTCCAGGAAAACTTTACTCTTGTGAGTTTAGAGCATGCTACTTCCAGGAAAACTTTACTCTTGTGAGTTTAGAGCATGCTACTTCCAGGAAAACTTTACTCTTGTGAGTTTAGAGCATGCTACTTCCAGGAAAACTTTACTCTTGTGAGTTTAGAGCATGCTACTTCCAGGAAAACTTTACTCTTGTGAGTTTAGAGCATGCTACTTCCAGGAAAACTTTACTCTTGTGAGTTTAGAGCATGCTACTTCCAGGAAAACTTTACTCTTGTGAGTTTAGAGCATGCTACTTCCAGGAAAACTTTACTCTTGTGAGTTTAGAGCATGCTACTTCCAGGAAAACTTTACTCTTGTGAGTTTAGAGCATGCTACTTCCAGGAAAACTTTACTCTTGTGAGTTTAGAGCATGCTACGTCCAGGAAAACTTTACTCTTGTGAGTTTAGAGCATGCTACGTCCAGGAAAACTTTACTCTTGTGAGTTTAGAGCATGCTACGTCCAGGAAAACTTTACTCTTGTGAGTTTAGAGCATGCTACTTCCAGGAAAACTTTACTCTTGTGAGTTTAGAGCATGCTACGTCCAGGAAATCTTTCCTCTTGCAAGTTTAGAGCATGCTACGAGCAGGAAATATTTCCTTTTGGAAGTTTAGAGCATACCTCACATGTGCGTGTCTAATTTAGTTTCCTGTTCAATAGTCCCGCAAACTTACATAATAAACCAAGCTTGCTTTGCTCACAACTGATTTTTATTGACCCTAACCTCTCGTGTGTCGAGACGACGTGGGTGTCGTGCGGACATTATTGACGAACGATATTAGCCTGCCCTGAGATATATTATTACCCCCGCCCACTGGAGGGCGTGCAATAATAAACCTGTTACTCTGGTGTGAAATATAGCAGGAGAACATGATTCAGAACAAGTGTTGTGGCTCTGTTTTATAGCGGCGATATATCTCTCACCCTAGTCCGTAACAACGATAGTGCATGGGTGGGGGTAGGAAGGCGACTGAGGGGAACGTGAGGTTACCCTCCCCCCCTTTCTAACAACTGCATAATTAAGTTGGTCCGACACCATATCTCAGTAGAGATGAACATTTTCCGCAATGGCGGTTTGCGGTGGAGGGTTTAAATTGTGGAGGTGGCACCTAGATTCTATTATACTTCAAAATATAATGTGTTAAGAGACAAGTGGATTATAAGAAGGGGGGAGGGGGAACGCGAGTGAGGGAGGGGTAGATAGGAAGCACGGAGGATAGGTGGAAGAAACAAAAGCAGGGTCAACCTTAAAATTATTTTTATTAACTTATTGATGATAAAAAATTGAAGTGTGATTTATGAACATAACGGGTTTAAAAGGATCGCATTCATTTGTTTCTTTACTACTTTTTTAAGCACCGTGTCTTACTAACCGTTCGGGCTATACGCCTATGTACTAATTACGCTAATGGGTTAGGGATGAGGAAGGCTGAATTTAGAGGATTTGCACCTGTGAGAGTGAAAAACCGCCCTCAGTGCACTCGACTGGTATCGAACACCGATCTCCCCTGTCATCGGCAGTCTAGTCTATTTCAAAAGTAGCGCGTTAGACCGTGCGGCCAATGAAGCTCGTTTGATGATGTTTCTGGTGTTAACGCCCTCAGGAGAAATTAATCTTAAGTATAAAAGTTGACGTTTGAGATGTCTATATATCGATTACATTAGTTTCATTTAATTAGTTGAAATTATTTTTCATAAATAATAATTGTAAATTTTCCCTTCTCATGTCTCTACCTATTCGTCAGACCGAATGAATCTTGATATGTATTCCGCGTGGCTACCGACGTGGGTCGCGCCCGTATTTGCGTGGAGAGAGGACGAGAAAAGCAGACTGATAGACCGCATGTGGGAACCCATCCGAAGCGCCCTAGATTTTCCCTTTGACCTCTCTCCCGGCACAGGAAATCCAATTTTATCCAAGCTTAACACCTTGGACTGTTTGAACATCTGTGTGGGTAGAGGAAGTGTTGTCCCTCCCCCTTTCCTAAGCCCTCCCCTCCCCCTTTTCCAAACACACAATGAGTTGGGTGGTTGTTGCACAGAGTAGTCCACACGATTCCAGAACACAAAGTGATTTATGGGTTTGTCTCTATGTACAGTCGCTCTATAAAAACACTGATATCGGTTCACGGACGTGACGTCATCTGTTGCCATGGGAACTTTTAGTACTGTACAACCAACACTTCTGACAGTCACTTGATCTACATTCATTTTGTGTAACCCACTCAGTCTGGTCTGGTTTGCAGATCGGGGTTTGAATCCTGGCTGAGTGGACTGGGGGGTTTCACCCACTCTGCCTCCACGCAAATACGTGTACATTTCCTCCTATCGATCTTTTTCTTCCCTACCCTATTGTTTTTATTTTGCATCGCGTCTTACTACCCGTTCGGGTTCTATACGCTTATGTACTAATTACGTTAATGGTTTCGAGAATTAGAAAGGTTATATTTATTGGAAGTGTACCCGCATTTGCGTCAAGGGAGAGTAGAAAACCATTTAGAAAAAGCCACCCGACCGAGATTCGAACCTCGATCTCCTCGTCATTGGCAGTCTAGCTTATTGCGAGAGTAGCGCGTTAGACCATGCTGCCACCGAAGCGGCTCTCCACCATACTAAGGGAGATTTTGGGATGGACTGGATGGGGATAGGTATAAAGCGAGATCAACACTTTCGGGTAAATTTTCCACAGACGGGAATCTCGACCAACTAAGTAGAGATGGGACGTTTTGTCACATTTAGGAGGCATATGTACTAACACATCTATATATTACTACTAAACTGTTCATGCCAAGCAATTTCCCCCTGTAACGAAAAACGCAACCAATATTTATCTTTGTCCGTTTGTGACGTCACTTGAAGCCACTGCTAACGCTCATACGTATTGTACTATTACTGTGGATTCACACGTTCGCTGCAAAGCGAGAGCAGTGCTGGTATTTGGTCACGTGACAGCTCTAATCCAATAACAAGAAGTTCGCGTGGCCAGCGTAGCCCGCACTGCTCGAGTAAAGATATTTTCAACTTTTCCAGCGCTTCTACATATAACCCACCAAGAAGATCCGATCCGTGCATGCGCAAACTTTCAAACAGGTGTTATTTATAAACACAGCACATTCTCTAGATTGCGTATTTCAAAAGTGATGATTTAGAAGAAAGACTGACCAATTTAGTCTATTTAGCGTCTACACATTTTCACATTTGGTTCTTCTATAGCTGCAATCAGGGTTATCCAACATTTATTTATTCATTTATGCTTACTTTCTGTCCTGAGGCCTGGACTGTAACTCAGGAACTACGTTACATTGTTTCTCTACCTCCGCTAATTTGCTAGTTTATCCAATTTACAATCATATTATTTGATTTAGTGTTGATTATAGCTCCTAATATAAGTGTCCCTATTTCCCTATCGTCTGATTTTATCCTACTAGATGGTCCGCCACCGGTACCCTGCCCCGCTGGGTGTCCCGCCGCTTCCGGATCTAATAGTCCCTGGTTCGGCGCGAGCCCCAAATGAATAAATCAATACATTATATAGCTCCAAGCCATGCTATTTTCCTGTTTCTGTTCATAATGTTGATGACTGCTCAAGATAATAAACAAGGGTTATCAACACACAATATTGGAGGCAAACAGCTGATTGTAAGATCTACGTTTTTATGTTTGACGTTTCAATGCATCATGGGTAAACAGAAATGCCCAACTTTCCGCGAGCGTGTGAACAGCTGCACCACTGAGAGGTTCAAAAATATCCCTTCCCAGCCATTGACGTGTCTTCGGTAACTAGACCAAATTTTATTGACACACTTTAAAAATAGAATAGCTTGCTTACTTTCATGCTGTTTCTGACAGGGGGTGTAAATTTTGACGGATGTAACCGAAGTGTTTTGTAAATATGATAATAATAATAATAATAATAATAATAATAATAATAATAATAATAATAAATAGTATTGCTTAGTATCGCTATGCATGGTCCTCCTCGTTATGGATTAAAGGATATTGGTTGAGGTATTTTTACTTACTATCTCTATGCATGGTCCACTTGTCATTGATTAACGAGTATTGGACCGAGGCCACAGACAAATAATATACCAATACACTCAACCTCCAGGTTAAAATGGTTGCGCTCCTGTTGACAGCTTGAGTCCTTCACCGCTAGGATCGCTGCGGCTAGTCCTATCATCACCCAGCAGTGACACTAGCGAGGCCCAGTGTTGAAGGACTCAAGCTGGCAATAAACCCCTGTAAGGTTGAGAGTCTGCTTATTACATGTCTATGGCCGAGGTATATTGGTTCACTATCTCTCTTCCTTCAATCTAAAGTACAGCCCTCTGCGAGTCAACCAGTAGCTAATTCACAAGGTATTTGATGCCACTCCCTCTGGTGTCACCTTCTAATCAGATGACGGGTGTGCGTGTGAGAACATGTTGAATGAACGAGGCGGTGCGTGCTGCCCTTGAATAGCAGTGGTTCCTGATTGTTGGATCCGAGGAAGCTGAGTGGGAAGGGGGATGGGGAGGTATTTAGTTCATCTGGCGAGTCCAGCACCTGAATGGGGTGGTGAGAGAGCGAAGCTTCCAGGTGTGAACGCAGTCACTGCTTCCCCACGGCACGCAAGACAGGAATAACTTCCTTTCTTCTCATACCATTCTCACGGAAATGAACGTCGACACTTTAGTCTTTAAGGTGCTAGAATAGTCTTATCAGAAATTCTTAAACGCCTGAAAACAAGTGGGTTTATAACGTTCCAGGGTGGAACTGTTTGGAATTAGGAGAACAAACAGGGGAGGAGGGAAAAACATATAATTGACAATACAATTTGTGTTGTGACACTACCCCTCCCCTACACCTTTATTAAATGACAACATTATATTCCCAAAGATCCAGTCCAAACCCCTATACCAGTTACCCTTCGCTTCCCGAGTATTTAGCTCCTAATGATCAACATAGATTAAAATATGCTTACGAGTATGTAATTGTTCCTTCTAAAATAGGTACTTGGAAAGGACGGGGAATCTTGTATTAATATTATGGGAGTAACCCTTACTTTGTGTACAAACTAGAATCAATAAGTCTATTGAAAAACTCATGCAAGGAGGAAGCTAGGAGAAGTTCCTTCTTTATTCTTTATAACACAATTTTGAATCAATAAGTCTCTTGAGAAACTCGTTTTAGAATCAATAAGTCTATTGAGAAACACAATCTAGAATCAATAAGTATATTTAGAAACTAGTTCTAGAATCATTGTCTATTGAGAAACACAATCTAGAATCAATAAGTATATTTAGAAACTCGTTTTAGAATCAATGTCTATTGAGAAACACAATCTAGAATCAATAAGTTTATTAAGAAACACAATCTAGAATCAATAGGTCAATTAAGAAAAACAATTTAGAATCAATAAGTATATTTAGAAACTCATTCTAAAACCAATAAGTATATTTGAAAACGCATTCAAGAAGAAAGCTATGAGAAATTAGCTTCTTTATTCTCTAAAAAGTACAAGTCTCCAGCTTTGTATTTGGTGTTTTTCCACTTGATTGACCGTCTCTCTGTCTCTCTCTGTTTCCAGCGTACCCGAATCTTCTGTTCGCGACTGTGAAGGACATTCGCCTCGCCAACATCTCCAAACCCACAAAGACTGTCACCCTTGTCAAGGTAAGATGTCTCCGAGGAAAACAAGACCAGTCGGCCATTATTTAAAAATAATCTTTTATCACAATTTATCTTTGGGTCTGTCGACTTGACATACACGGAACTCCAAGGACAAAGGAAGTTTTTTTTTTTCACCGCAAGCATATTGTTATACGATTTGAAAACTATAAAAAATTACTCTAAGCTGACCGGAAATTTGGTAAATTTTTTTAATAATAATAATAATAATAATAATAATAATAATAATAATAATAAATAAATCCAGGAAAATATTGTTTTACTCAAAACATGAAATAAAATAATCAGCAAATTACAATGTGATCAAACTTTTTTTGTAGCTGCATAATATATCTTCTCATTTTCTAATTCTTAGTAACTATGTTAATACAAATAAAAAAAATCTCTTTAAATTTTAAAACTACTTATTATTATTCACAAAAAAGATTGCTAGCTTAAAAAAAGCAGAGCGGGTTGGGGGGAGGAGGAAGAATGGCGTGACATACTTTTGAGTCGGGAATTTTAGGAAATGATCAGGGGAAAAAAGTTTTTTATTATTAAATATTATCTTAAAAAAACATAGATCCTCATTATTTTCTTTAAATTCTAAATTCTAATCTGCATTTTAGAATCTCTTTCTTGGAGGTAAAACTATTCCAAACATTTACGCATGGTAATTTCTCCTTATTTTGTTTCTTTAAAAATCAAATTTATTTCAGTAAATACTGAAAATGGCACTTTTGCGCTATATGTAAGGTTATTCTTGTTTTATTTTCAGAATTTGGAAGAGGGGGCTGCTGTCGACTTTTACTATGAGGGCAACCTGGTGTGCTGGACGGAACACGGGCTGGAGATGATACAATGTGTGTCCTACAACGGGACATACGTCGGACCAAAGGTAACACACAACAACAATCACCTTCCAGGCTATCAGTTTAGGGTTTTAAACATTTTCCCAATAGTGGACCTCTGATTGGCATCTGATGCCGATGTGGGATACTGCCTCCCTGTCCCCTTTCCTAATATGGGAATTCTATTAATGTACGCAGTACGCCTACCCTGCACATTTCAACTAGGGCCATAGCGTAGTTCGTCATGGTAAGACTGCTGCTTTTCAGGATAAAATGAGTGTACGTTTTTATCAAGCAGTAAAAGACAACATTTTTATTTGACTTTGTTTCTTATTCACATTTCCCATGTAATACTCCTACCTGTGGTACAAAGTTTTGTTGACATAGTGGTCTCAGCCTATCAATCTTGTACTCTTTAGCTCTTTCACAGCCTCTCAATCTTGTACTCTTTAGCTCTTTCACAGCCTCTTAATCTTGTACTCTTTAGCTCTTTCACAGCCTCTCAATCATGTACTCTTTAGCTCTTTCACAACCTCTTAATCTTGTACTCTTTAGCTCTTTCACAGCCTCTCAATCTTGTACTCTTTAGCTCTTTCGTAGCCTCTCAATCATGTACTCTTTAGCTCTTTCACAGCCTCTTAATCTTGTACTCTTTAGCTCTTTCACAACCTCTTAATCTTGTACTCTTTAGCTCTTTCACAGCCTCTTAATCTGGTACTCTCTAGCTCTTTCACAGCCTCTCAATCTTGTACTATTTAGCTCTTTCACAGCTTCTCAATCTGGTACTCTCTAGCTCTTTCACAGCCTCTCAATCTTGTACTCTTTCACAGCCTCTCAATCTTGTACTTTTTAGCTTTTTCACAGCCTGTCAATCTTGTGCTTTTTATCTTCACATTTTTTTTTTCCCTCAATGGTATGCCTGTCAGCTGACACATTGTTGTGGACCACAATTTGAGAACCACTGGACAAAAGCTATAGGAGGAAGATGGTAGGAAGAGCACTCACTATGTGACTGTCATGAAAGTTACTCAAACTACTTTCGTATCAGTACGTCAAGCATGGAAAAGAGGGAAATGTTAGGGATTTATATACCTGTGTCTTACACAATGTCACAACTAATACCTAAAACATTCAGTAGAAATAACTTTTAAAATATTGATGTTTAGAGTAGTTGCTAGGACTTTATTTTTAAAATATGTCATGTAATTATGTAGCAAATAAAAACATTCCAAACTCTCCAAAGAAAACTGGAAAAGGGTTCATAAAGTCAGTAAAAATTGGAAAATTTCTGGAAAACCTGAAAAATTCCAGTAATTCTATAAAATAGGTTTAGGTTTTGTAGCCACCCCGTCAAGTCTTGTGATCCAAAACTGTAACGTGGGACAAATGGTATATTGCAGTCCACAGCACCGCCATTTTATTCAGTCATTAAGAAAATACCATATTTCCTCTTTTTTACCGAAATAATTCCCGTTAATCCATTTTTTAATAGTATTATAGAAGGAAATGCCACTTTTAACAAGAATTTTATATATTTTATCTCGGAGTATTCCTTTCAAATAGGCCATGTTTCCAGATTTTCGGTATTTTCTAACCTTTTTCTTTGTCTCTTCTGTAAGATTTACATTTGTGGAAATATGGTCTTTTTGAAATGACCGATTTCATTAATACTTGAAACTTAGAGGCTATTAATAACCCATTTAACGAGTCCAGGAGTTGGAAGGGTACCTTACAAAAAAATGCAACCGAACTAGCCTAGAAAGTGGATGTGAAAACCAGGGCTGTGAAGTCGGGGAGTCAGTAAAAATGTACCGACTCTGGCCTCAAAATAAAGACTTATAATATTATAACAATATACAGTAGGTAACTATAGCATTTTTTTAAAAAATTCTTCAGGACTAATGTTTATAATTATTTTGATTGACAAATTTATTCAAATAAAAAATTTACATTGCCAAAGAACCTTCCCATAAAGAAATCTATATTGGAGCATTTTACTGCAGTATTTTTTTTAATGATTAATTACTATACTCTAGCCATTTTTGAAAGAGTCAGAGTCCAAGGCTTGGCATACTGACTCCACAGCCCTGGTAAAACATCCCCAGTGCATCCAGCTCAAATTAGAACTTCTTTTCTATTACCTGAAATCTGGTCAAAGGCAAGGTTTACACTTAAAGTAGAATTCACACTCACACATTGTGCACCCACAGCGCTGCTATTATGTTCTGAATAATAGTCCTGTAAGTGTGAATCCTTCTTTAGACAGTGGGTACCACTGGGGTTGGTGCTAAAAGTGAATGCTACAAATATATGGCTTGGCATATGAACACATGAAAGCATACACACATTTTCTTATTAATGAACGGATGACAGGTAGAAAACTACTAGATCTATTTTCTAGTATCCATATGCCAAATAATTAATAATATAGTAAAATGTTATCATTGTTGAACTCACAAAAAAAAAGTGCGTTCTTCAAATGTCCGTTCATAAGAAAATCAAGGTATACATCAACTAGTGTTTAGAACTAGAGTGATATGATTAAACTAAATAAGGCAAATCAACTGGTTTGTAGAATCCACACTAACCATATTACCAACCTTATTCTATTTTCCAGGTAGGGGTGGTGACGACTGATCTCATCTCCCCGGACGGACTTGCCATCGACTGGTTCACCCAAAAGCTGTATTGGACTGACGGGGAGACGAACCGGATCGAGGTGGCCTCTGTCACCGGGGAGCACCGCAAGGTTCTCATCTGGAGCGACATCGACCAGCCCCGAGCCATTGCCTTGGTCCCGATGAAGAAGTGAGGGTTCTTCTTTGTTTGTGTGATCACCTAGTTACTTGTCTGGTGGTCTCGTAAGGTTCATCTCGGGAAATGTTAAAATTTGTAGTGTTTGTATTCATAAATCACTATTGATCTTCATCATCATCATGAAACCTACTTCGGTGGCCGCATGGTCTAAGTGTACGTGTTGCCGAGCAGAGTGCTCATCACCCTTTGTACCTGGTTAGAGAACACCACTTTGCAAGGCGGGAGCATTTGTAATGCATTTGTTCCTAAATTTATTTTTATTTAAAAAATTTTAAAACATATATTTAAATGGATAAAAATGTTCTTCGAGAGCAGTAGTGACGATAGTAATGACATGCCAGCAAAGGCGAAACCAGTGATAGATCCGGGCATTTATTGTACATCCTATCAATCAGAACAAAGACAGGGAGGATTTTGTGGGAGCTTCGAAGCACTACTTATTAATTATATTTATTATGAACACTAGGAGTGTGCAAACTTCGAAATTTTAAAGTTGAAGATAAAATATCCTTTGCTTTAAATACTTGGCACCCATAATAACCTTCACATTAAAAAAAAAATACTAAATTTTATATATTTCAACATATCACTTTTTAGAAATTCTAGTAAACTGTATTTTAACACAAACTAGTGATTAAATGACAACTTGAACACAAGCATGGATAAATTAATATATTATGTCATCATAAAATAATAGTTTTTTTTTTAGGGAGTGGGTCCTTGAATCCCTCGAATTCTTAAGGAATTTGAGAAAATCTAGGATTTGAAACTCAAATCCTTAAAATAATTTTTATTTTAAATTTTTCAAGGGAAATTTGTTCTATAGCCCCTAATAGTGTTTATTGGTGGTTCAGAACCAATTATAATCATAGGATAAACTTAACAAAATCCAGGCCCCAGACCAATAATTTAATACTTAACTGAGTTTGAATGTTAAAATAAATGGATTATAAGAAAGAATGTTAACATTTAGTTTTTATTTGTATTTTCTATTATTCTTTTATATTTATATTTCCCCTTATGTTCATAATTTTTTTTTTTTATTTCAAGATTTGGATTCAGATTCGAATTTAAATTGGAGATTCAGATTCGTAAAATAATGGATTTGACCTGACTCAAGATTTTTTTTCATAATTTTTTTATTTACCTAGATGCGCTTAATGGAATATTTAAAATTAAAAGTAGTGGTATGCAACAACAACAAAAATCCTTTCACTGAGTTCGGCTTCAACTTTGCTTTAACTTTTCCTCACATTTAAAAGCTACTTTCATCACTTTGGCCTTTTTCAAATTGGCTAATATTTTCCTTGCCTTCTCTCCTGAAGGTTCATGTTCTGGACTGATTGGGGGGAAGTCCCCAAGATCGAACGTGTCGGTATGAACGGTGACCCTAAGACTCGCAAGATCATTGTCAGCAAGGACATTTTCTGGCCCAACGGATTGACGGTTGACTATGCCACAGAGACGGTATACTGGCTGGACGGGCGGCTCAAGTTCATCGCGTCCATCGACTACGAGGGTAGGAACCGCTGTGTGCTGGCTCAACAAGGTGTGGTGTACCCCTTCGCTTTGGCCATGTTCAACAACAAGATCTACTGGACGGACTGGGGGACGTGGTCAGTGACTTTATGTATTTAATCCTTTACAGCGGAATTTGTTCTTATACGTTGGGGGAATGACGCCGGTATCCCAGGACATCCAACATAATTTGAGATTTAAAAAAAAGTCCTTTGATATTTTACCAAAAAGAATAATTCTGGCTCGTTAAATAGATTGAATATAATTGGAATAATCCATGTATTATTATTTCCATTTCAGTTTACTTTATCTTAAGAATGTTAACCCCAAAAATACTATCAAGCCTGCATCAGTGGTAGAATGGTCTAAGGTGTCACTCTCGCGATAGATTGGACTGCTGATGACAGGGAGATTTGGGTTTGGATCCTGGTTGGGTGTACCGAGGCTTGTTTATCTTAAATGGTTTTCCACTCTCTCTCCACACAAACTGAGTACACTTCTTCTTAATTCTACCTTTCTCATCCTCTTCCATTAGCATAATTAGCACATAGGTGAATAACTGGTACTTGTACTTGCAAGACAGGATGATAAAAAAAAGTTAGAATAAAGTAATAACAGTGATTACAGTTCTCTTCTCACACTTAGAATTGACTACCGTGCTTGGTGGTTGAACGTGTCTCTAATGTTGGGTCGGCTGTAGACCAGATATATTTAAATTAACACCTCACTCTAATAATTAAAGCCTTTACAAATGCATACCCCCCTTACCTGATTTAAAACTTACCATAGCATTTTCCTCTCCTAACAAAAGACCAAAATACTTGGAAAAGAAGTAGGTAATGGAATCTACAATGTCAGTAAATAGTTAAAGATACTCAGAGAATTCGGTAGAATGAAATTAATGATCATCTTGGGAACTTCTTCATTTAAAGGTTTTGATGTCACCAAACGTTTCTGGTCATTTTTAGCCTTTTTTTTTTATAGGATATCCAAAGCACTTTTATTCAAATTCTGGTTGGAAAATTAGATTAAATCTTTATAAAGGAAGAAACAAATAATTGTTTCATAGTCCACCTTATTCAGATCCAGGATAAAATACCCCTTAACTATGCTAGTAGAACTGATGTAATTTGATGGAGGAATACATAATTGTGTCTTGGTTATGTATATTAACCTGGTTATCTCAATTAGTAGAGCACTAGTGCATCATCATCATCATCAACTGTTTACAGCCTGTAGCCGGGTAAGTTTAGTAAAATACATCCATCTTCCTCTATTCTTCCACCACTCTTCCTTCTTTAATTTCTTCCATTCTTCTTCACTCACTCGCACACTTTCTGTTATCTGCTCCTCACATCTCTTTCTTGGCCTCCCTTGCAGTTTTTTTCCTACATACTTCATTTCTAACATTTTCTTTGGCATCCTCTATTTTTCCATCCTCATCACACGCCCATACCATCTCAGCGTTGCTTCCTCTACTATCTCATGTACTCCCTGTACCCCCACCCCTTCCCAGATAGCTTAATTCCTAATCTTGTTTCTCCTCATGACAGGTAACATGCTCCTCACAAACTTAATTCCTAATCTTGTTTCTCCTCATGACAGGTAACATGCTCCTCACAAACTTCACTCCCATTACTTGAGTACTAGTGCATTATAAATATGCTTCACTCAACAAACCCTTTTCCAAGACACATTTTTTTAAAACAAATTCATCATTAGTCATTGGAATAAATGGTTTTCTTTTAGTGCTATACCAATGACCCATCCTAAATGACAGAATGAGAAGAAGGAATTTATAACTGTATCATCATATGTTCAGAGTGATGCTTAGAATCACACCTCACAACCCTTGCACATTCAGTGTACCCTCCCTAAACTTTGATATATACACCTGTTTTGTTTTTTTAACTTTGGGGTAGTAATAATAAAAAAAAACTGTCTTTATTTGGGTTAGTTTAAGGCCATTCTCCACTTATGTAACATGTATGAACTTATATTATATACATATTATGATTAGGTAGAAATTCTACCTTGCGTAGTTCTACTATGGCTTAGCTTAGAACTGCTAATTTTCAAGGTAAACGAAGTGTAAATTTTAGAGATTAATTAAAAATAGATAATTAACATGTAATTTCTGTATTGAGCGATTATATCTGCACACAACTTAAAGATAATTTAATTCTAGAACCAACACAAAACCCACTCACCTTGACCACTAATTTATCGTTGTGATGGAGGAAGAATTTGTTTCACCAATGATAGTTTTTTTTTGGTGTGTGGCCATGTCGAGAATTGAACCCAGGACTCTAAATTAAATGGACAGATGCACTACCAACCAGGCTAACCTTTTGTTCCTGTTGCCAGGTCGATCTACATGCTCGACAAGACGAACTGCAGCGGTGACCACGAGAGGGCGGGGGGCAAGGCAGTGGTACCCAAGGAACTGTTCCACAGCGAGTACGTCCCCATGGGGATTAGAGTGTGGGACCCTGCCAGACAGCCCCCAGGGGAGACCCCGTGCCAGAAGAACAATGGGGGCTGCTCACACCTTTGTCTGCTTGCTCCTTACTCGCCCTGGTACACATGCGCCTGCCCCACTGGTGTCAAGCTGGTTGACAACTTGACCTGCGCCGACGGTAAGTCGGACAATGACTTGCTCGCTTTTACTATTAGGGATACCATCGTCATCATCGATAGGTTTATACATTCCTTAAGAATATTCAATTTTTTTTTAAATATAAAGCTTATGAGTGGCTTAGTTCAACGTAATTATAATACAATCCCAACAACCAACTCCGATACCATTGATTTACCACTTAACCGAATGTGACTTCACATAAACTTTTTTTTTAATAAAATCATAATTAAAAGCCAAAAAAAAAAAAAAAATCCTGCTAATGTGGGAAAGTTATCCTCATATGTTCATAACTTCTAAACTGTATTTTTTTTATTTTTGTGATAGGTAAATTTCACAGGAAATGACTGTTGGAAGCGAATATATAATATATCTCTCTCCCTTTTGACTTCCTCTTTTAGGAAGTTGCGTTGGGCATTTCATACTCCCCTTTGATGAGCTCCGATAGAATGAAACCAAGGTCAGGAAATTGGGCTGTAATGATCAATTTGATTCAAGAGACGCCCATTACCTCTTTTTCAAATGTCAGCAATATAAAGTGGGAACCGTGTTCTTTTCATTGTAAAAGCCATATTGTGTTTGTCCCCTTTTATATGTTTCTATCCACCTTTCCTGTACCTTCTTCCAAATATAATCTTATATAGTAAAATGATAATAATGGATTCTAATAACTGAAGGTATTTGTTATCTTTCTGTTGTAATGCAGGTCCGCAAGAGTTACTGCTGTTGGCACAGCGAACAGACATATGCCGCATCTCCCTCGATTCTCCAGACTACACCAACTTTGTTATTCCGCTTCAAGGAGTCAAACACGCCATTGCGATCGATTTTGACCCTGTTGAAGAGTATCTCTACTGGACTGATGACGAAGTATGCCTTATATTCTTCAAACTTTAATACATTCAAAGGGATGGATTAAATATCCACGCTATTATAGTTGTTAAGTAGACTTGAATCTAAATCATATTCTTTATATTGAAAAATGACACCTGGACTCGAGAATCAAGCCCCGGACTTTGGCTTAATATGCCAATGCTCTTATCACATAGCTATCCAGAAGTCGTCTTCACTCATATTTTAGGCATAGTCTGTGATGGACTTGTGGAAATTGTCGGCTAAATACGTGCAATCGTTTGGATTGAAAGCTATCAAATATCACAACTACCTTGGACTTGGGCTTTATGTTGCCATCTGAGTGAAACGTGACCATGGCTACAGGACGACTCTTGTATAGATTTGTGATAAGAACATTGGCATACTAAGCCAAAGGTTCTGGGTTCGATTCCTGTATCCAGGTGTCACTTTTTAATTTAAAGAACATACAACTTTTTTTATCACCATTCTCATTTATCTTTTGTTGACTTGTCGACTATACGATGAACATAATAATTTTACATTGTGATACATTTTTAATACTTTTAAAATCTTTGATTTTATATCTAAGATTGCACTACATTTACTCTAAATTAATCCTACCAGTCGCCACTATTGTTTTCTGCGATATGGGAATGCAAATTTGAGTCTTTCATTGTCTCACACATAATTATCTTGATTATTTTAGAGTTAATCATTTTAGTCGTGGTTGAATTTATGTTTATGTTGTAGAGTGTTTTATCTTGTGTGGTGCATTGCTTTTTTACTCATTAGAAATAATCTTTCATAATGTTTACTTTACAACCAGATGCCTCTATTGAAATTATACATAAAGTTGTGCAAAGACAGTTTTTTCGATTTGAAGCAAAGTTGAAGCACACATTTAGGGGTGTGTGAAGGCCACTTTTTAAATGCAAAGCGAAGTTGAAGCGAATCTTGAAACTTGCGAAGAAAAGTCGAAGTCAATGCTACCTAGGATTTTCGTTGTTGTCACTTAATGTTACTTTTTAATTTTTAAATTAATTATTTTTCTAGATCTTGTCAGTAAGGGCCAGGGAAATTTCCTTATTTTATTACCCAAGGACTATATTAATAATTAATGCACACAGCCTTATTGATAAGCTTAGTAACTTATCATTTAAGTTTTAATTTTTACTTACATCGTGGAGTTTATAATATTATTTTGCAAACTTTACATATGCATGTCTTTTTATCTGCATTTCTCTGATAATAATTATAAATCAAATTCCGTTTTCGTTTCCTACTTTCCTTATCAGCCATTTTGAATAATATAGGATATGTGAAAAAGCTATGAAAAACTTCTTTGTCAAAATGCATTTGTAAATTTGTCACAGATAATTCCAAAGAGACAGAATATTAAGGACCAAACATTAGACACGAGCTGGGATGATAGCACAACTAAAGCGATTTCTCTGCTTCATACCAGTGACCTTGGTGTTATTTCTTTATAGATATTTTTATTTTTTACAAAATAATGTTTGCGATAGTGAAAATAATATATTAACATTTACTTACCCGCTTTTGATCCATGCTTACGTTGTGTTAGTTAAATTACTAGTCAGTGTTAAAATTTTGTTAAGTAACGGTTTTAAAATTATCAAATATTGAAAAATTTAATATTTATAGTAAGATAAAATTAAATCATTTGATAATTTATCATAGTCTTATCCTTCCTTCGAAATTTTTCGAATATGCGAAGGTTATTGTAGATGTCGAAGTCGAAGTCGAAGCCGAAGGAGATTTGACCTTCGACTTCGACTTTTCAAAGCTTCGCACACCGTTACAAATATTCCCATAGCCGAATCAAAGCTAGGTGTTACTTCAAATTAAAACACAAACCAAAATACAGCCCCTGAAAAAATAAATTTTTGCATGTTTATTTTATAGTGTGGTACATGTTTATTTTATAGTGTGGTACCGTAACAAGAATATTTATATTTGTATGTGTCAGGCACGAGCCTTACGACGCGCCCATTTGGATGGCTCGGGCCAAGAAGACCTCATTGTGACAGAGGTAGAGCACCCTGACGGAATCGCTGTGGACTGGGTGGCGCGCAATATCTATTGGACAGACACTGGTACCGACCGCATTGAGGTGGCCCGACTTACAGGGGCCTCCAGGAAGGTGAGAGAACGTGGGTCCTCACTTATGTAACTACTCGCTCTCTGAGGTACACATTAGATATGGAAAGAGGGCCAGAGAATCACGATATGCAGGGGGTCTGCCAGTCATGAAAGTAATGAAAAGGACATTAAAAAGTCATGAAATTATCTTTTAGATTAGGCATATTTGTTAATCAAGTTCATTGTGCAGTAAAGAATAAAATTTTTGCAATACCTACCTATCTCGAAATTAGCTTGAATTTTAGGGGTCTGCGAGTAGATATTTTTCACTGCGAGTGAGTCGAGTTTGAATGAAAAGACAGAGTTTTTGTTTAGCTGAAATAGTATAGAGCCATATTTGTAACATTTGGATTGGTGTTATTAGAACACAAATTATATTATTCTGTAACTATCCTTTTTATTGTTTTTAGCTATTTTCCAAAATAAATGCAGATTTTTTATCTCTCTTTCTTTACTGAACTAAATAATGAAAATTTTATAATCATAAAAATAATTTTCCATAGTATATTCAAGTTACACCAAAATATTATAAAACACTTAAATCTTTTGCTTTTTTTTTTCAACTTCTTTTACAACCTACTATTCACAAGTCATAAAAATTTACAACTTCATTCATTTACAATTATTACTGTACTTTTTTTTTTATGAGAATTCATAATTAAGATCGTATAATGATTGGACATGTATTTTGTTATATATTCAACATAAATGTAATTTCATTCTATGTAATAAATATTGAAAGCAATATTTAAAATCGACTACTGCTAACACCAACAAAACTTTATGTATCCTTTCAATTTGACTTCTTTTACCATCGTAAATACACTTGTTTTATATATCTCTAAATCACTAGGCGCTTATTCTTTTTTATGACCAATATAATCTTAAATAAACATTATAGAATTGTATAAAATAAAAAAAAATAAGTAAAACCCCTAACAAATAATCCATTTCAAAATCTGCCACATGGCACGTAGGTATGTGGTAGTGAATTATTGAAGTTTGTGTAACTTTGTGACAATTCTTTTAATTTAGTTTTGATTCATTTTCTACAATGAAACATAGACAAAGGGTGCAAGACAATCCACGAAAGAGGAGAGAATGAACTTTTGGAAGAGTGTGCTAGCTGTCACCAGGAGAAATAGGATTAGGATTGAGGTTGACCAGGCAAGAGTTGGGTTAATTACATGAGATAGTAGAGGAAGCAAAACTGAGATGGTATGGTCATGTAATGAGGATGTTAGAGTACATGAGATAATAGAGGAAGCTAAGGGTAAGATGGTATGGTCGTGTAATGAGGATGTTGGAGTACATGAGATAATAGAGGAAGCAAGGGTAAGATGGTATGGGCATGTAATAAGAATGTAAAGGGAAAGGATACCAAAAGTTCAGAGAAAAAGACTGCAAGGGAGTCCAAGAAATAGAGGAAAGGAGCAGATAAAGGAAAGTGTAGAGGAAAAAAATGGACAAAGAAGGGAGGATGAACATTAGAAGGACATAATGAAATCTAGACATTTTACTTAACTGTCCTGGGCACAGGCTAGAAACAGTTCACAATGACTTTTCCTTTTGCTTTATTTTATACATTTCTAACAGCCGACTGATTTAAGGCTTAAGAGGCTTAAGGCGCTCTATTTGATAATTACTACTTCATTATAATTTTTTCTCCCAACAGGTATTAATCAATGATGATTTGCTTGAGCCGCGAGCTATAGCACTGGCTCCCGAGAAGGGTTGGATGTTCTGGTCTGATTGGAACGAAAGGCATCCCAAGATTGAGCGGGCCTCATTGGACGGATCTGATCGTTTTCTACTGGTGGATACCAACTTGGGCTGGCCCAATGGAATTGCACTAGATTTGAACCGGAACAAGATATATTGGTGTGATGCAAAGACAGATAAAATAGAGGTAGACACATTTTTAAAACAAATCTAGAACATATTTAAAGTCCACAGTTTAATTTTATAATTAGGTCTCTCGTGTTTTTTCACTTTAATTATAGTACTCAGCGGATTCCAGAGTCCATCTCTAGAAATATTTCATTATATCTTGTATAGTTATATAACTTCTGCTATTGCATATAATTTACAAAATGCTATATTGCAAACATGATAAATTATGGTATTATCACAACATGTAATTTAATTATTTTAGATTTTGGTCATGTAAACATTAATTTGTGACTTACATAACACAAAATAACAAAAGTTGAAAATAAATGTGTGTTTAAACTTTAAATATTTTTATTGGAGAAGCTTCGTAGTTATCGAATATGGAATTTTACTTTTGAATCGAAGTTGAAGCTGACATATTCATACAAAGTCAAAGTTTTCAAATCTTCGCATACCCTTCTTTCTAAGCTAACTGATTCACTCCCCCGCTAGGTGTCTAATATGGACGGCAGCGACCGGCGTGAGATGATCAACGACAACGTCCCGCATATCTTTGGCATCAGCCTGCTGGGGGACCACTTGTACTGGACGGACTGGCAGAGGCGCAGCATCGAGCGGGTGGATCTCACGGGAGAGAGCCGGGAGGAGATTGTGGACCAGCTGCCCAACGTAATGGGGCTCAAGGCCGTTAGGCTCGGTAAGGTGGAGGGTAGTAACCCTTGCTCCCGAGACAACGGGGGGTGTAGCCATCTTTGCCTCAACCGGCCGGGGAACAACTACGTCTGTGCTTGTCAGATAGGTGAGAACAAAAGGTTCTGGGTATTAAGTTTAACCTAACCTAAAAATATGGTTAAAGCATGAGTGAAAGAGTTTTTTTTAAATTAATCCTAGAGTGAAGTATAGCTTTAACAGTTTATCATGTAACTTAGATTTTCAAATGCTTGATAGCAGATGCATAAGTGAATCAGTAAGAATTTGTTTGTCTTTTATTTCTAAGTAGTGAAGATAAATTCTTATGGAAACATAACCTTGGCTTAGTCTCTGCTATTGATGATACCATAGAGTGCCCATGACGCTTGGTTGATCTTCTAAACTACTCAGCTGTGGGAACGAGTGCTCATTTGATTGTCTACTGTTTATTCCAGGCTACGAACTAACGGCAGATGAGAGGACATGTGTTGTGCCTGAGGCGTTCCTTCTGTTTGCCCGCCGAGAGAATATTGGCCGCATCAGCATTGAGAATGGGAACAATGATGTCATAATACCTGTGACGGGAGTGAAGGATGCAAGGTGAGACTTGTACTCAATATATGCCTGATTTAGTAAGCACAAGTTTGCTATATATTGAAGAAGGCAGAGGAAGGAGGGTGTAGTGTGAATGACGTCACGCTCGTAGACAAACTACACTCGCTGGAGGACTAGTGCTATAAACATGGAAACACAACAGACTGTAGGAAACAGGAATGGAAATGGCAAGATGCATTTCACCTTCACTTGACCTTTTCCAATGATATAGGTCTTGTTTAGCTCATTCAGTACACTAATGAAACATGTGAAGCCAAAGGACGCTTCTTACTCTAAGCTCACGAAACTTGATCTACGCGAACATCACTACCAACTCAGTAAAATGGCAATGCCAAAACCCGCGCCAGCGACACTTGGGATGATCGCCGAGCCCGTCAAATTATGATTACACAATACAGTAGTCCTACAATGTTCCGTGTAGGTCCTTGTTGCCTCCAAGATTAAGGTAAGGTTAAGGAAATATAGGGAAGGACAGGAACCAACATAGAAAAACCTCACTAACAAAGAGATGTAAACACAAAAGGCAACTAGAACAATATGGCTTTTACATTGAAAAGAAGAATACTGTTCACACTTTACATTGCTGCCACTGGATAAAGGTGGTGGCTACCTTTTGAAGAAAATCGATTACTACCACCCATTGCCTCAGCCTAGGTTTAATTTTATCAGAATTCATCAGGAGGGAGTGTGAAATGCGCAACACTACTTCCTGGTAAAGAATGATGGGGCACTATATAGGAACATGTAAAAACTAAAATTAACATAACATAATAAGTCTACACTCTTAACTGGAAGTAGCTGTCGTGGCAGTGAAAGCTTCTCTTTAAAAAATGTGTTTTTTTAGCACTGCTTCTTACTACTGTTTCGGGTTATACACTTAAGTAGTAATTATGCTAATGGTTTTAGGGATTAGTAAGGCTATATTTAGAGGAAGTGTACCCACATTTGTCTGAAGGGAGAGTGTAAAACCCTTTTGGAAAAAACACCCCTAGTACACCCGACCGAGATTCAAACTTTGATCTCCCCATCATAGGTGGTCTAGTCTCCTGTGATAGTAGTACATTAGACCATGTGGCCACAAAGCGGTTTAAAAATATGTTGCTTATTGTTTTATTTAAACAATTTCTACTCCAGTATTCACCTTATCCTCTGCCTCATTCCTCCTAAGCTCTTTTTTCCCTCAACCTTTCCTTCTATGATGTCATGCATAAGACATTTTCTCCTAATGGTATGTCTAATCCAATTGGCTTTGCGCTGAAGAATCACATCCAAAATGGTTCTCTTCTCACCCACTCTTCTTAGGACTTCTTCATTTGTCACCCTGTCTAATCACCTAATCTTCTCCAGCACCACATTTCAAAGCTCTCCAATTATTTATTTCCATCTTCCTAAGAGTATATACGTTTCTGCTCCATACAGCGCGATACTCCAAATGTAGCATTTCATCAGTTTCTTCTTCATTTCCAAACTTAAATTGCTGGTCAGCAGTAACCTCTTCTTGTTGAAAACTTTGTTGGCCATGGCGATCCTTGACCTAATTTCCTTGGTGCAGTAGGCATCCTTTGTCAGCAGACTTCTCAGGTACTTGAACTTCTCTACATTTTCCAAATCCTGGTTTTAAATTTTGATTTTCAGCGGCTCTTCATTTTTTGAAATTGTCATCATTTTTGACTTCTCAATATCGATCCCCTTACCATCTTCTCCCTATATTCACCAGCCAGTCCATCATTTCCTGCAACTCTTATTTATTTCTGGCCAGCAATACTAGATTATCTGTATATTTTATTGTGTTGATGACGCATCCTCCTATCCTAAAATTGCCACATCCCTGTAGGGCTTTCCTGAGCAGCCACTCTCCATACAAATTGAAAATACTGGGTGACAAATAGCATCCCTGTCTCGCTTCTCTTCCTATCTCTACATTATTAGTCTCTCCATCATTCAGCCTCACCTTTACTCGCTGTCCCAGGTACAGGTTAGCAATCATCCTTCTACAGTTGATGCTGATATTCTTGAGTATTTCCATTTCACTCTATTGAACACCTTTTGCCAGTTGATGAAACCAATGTAGACTTCTTCCTTGGCTTCCAACACTCTCTCTGAAATTATTCTCAGCATCTCGATGGCATCTCTGGTTCCTTTCTTTTTCTGAATCCAAATCGGTCTATTTCCACCACACTTTCTATTTTCTGTTCCAGTCGCCTGTTGAGTATTCTTACCATGATCTTTCCCACATGCAAGATGAGGCAGACAATTCTGTGGTCACTGTATTTGTTGGTTTGTTTCTTCTTCTTTGGAGCTACCATGGCTACACCTAGAAAGTCCTTGAGCCACTCTCATGATTCGTATATCCTATTCTAGAGGTGTACGAGATTCCTGCAGGAAAAAAATATTTCCTGTTCCCGACCCGATTGTCGAAACAAATATGCTATAATCTCGAAAATTTTGAGAGTTATCCTTTCATTCCTGAATATAGAAAACATTGGGTAATTCAACACATTTTTATGTTTGCTTTTATTATTTGATATGTGATAGGTATTTATTTAAGTTATTTTGTTTGGTTGATTTATTTTATAACTCATTTAGGTACTCATTTAACAAATTAATCATTGCACATTGTTTTAAGATAATATTAGAAATAATTAATGATACACTTTTAATTCCCGTTTTTGTCCCAAAGCAAGGGATTCTAAAATTCTCATCTTGATTGTTGAGTCCCATTCCCATTCTCTTCTAGAATGAAAAAACTCAATCTCACCCACCCCTATCTTATTTATATGCCTTGCCAGAGCCATTAATCCATTGTTTCCAAGTTCTTTCTTTATGATCTCTCACCATCTGACCTTTGCGGTTTTCTATTCCTACTGTTTGTACACCTTTGTTTTCATACCTTCCCAGTTCTTTTGCTATTTGAATGAGCTCATACAATTGTTTTTTGGCCGCATATTCTTTTATGGTGTCCTCTTCACTTTCACAACATTGTCACTTAGCACCTTCAAAAAAATATTCTTAACACTATTCCACTTCTTATCCGCACTTATACTCTCTTCTGTTACCTCACTTAACTTTTGTTCTATTGAATTTCTGACAATCTCTCTCTCTCTTCTTAGTTCTTCTAAGTCCCACCTTAGTTCTTCTAAGTCCCACCTTAGTTCTTCTAAGTCCCACCTTAGTTCTTCTAAGTCCCACCTTAGTTCTTCTAAGTCCCACCTTGGTTTTCTCTTGTTCATCTCTTGTTCAACGGCAATTTAATCAACTTTTTTTTTTTCAGTGCTCTTGATTTTGACATAACTGACAATCGAATTTACTGGACTGATGTCAAACTGAAAACCATAACTCGTGCTTTCATGAATGGCTCGGACGTCGAGCGAATAGTGGAATTTGGTCTGGAATCCCCTGAAGGTACTTTTAATATTCATGGAAATTGATAAAAATAAATAAAAAGGTAAAATAAACCAATTAGTGCAAATTTAAAGACGAAAGCCCACATAGGGAAAGAGGAAAAATGTTGGTAGAATCTAATGCACAAATATGGCATCTTTCTTTCTATCTTCTATAGTATTAATAGTCACATTCACAATTAAACACAAATTTAAACACAAATTGAGTAATATTTTGGCATTGTTGCCTTTATCAAACTAAAAGAGAGGGGGAATACAATTTACTCAAACTCTAAACTACTCCATTAAACATAGATAGAGACAAACATGCAAACCATCTAAAAACTATCATGAATAAATTATGAGTGAGGTGACGGATTCTTATACAGCTCTGTGTGTTCCAGGAATGGCTGTGGACTGGGTGGCACACAACATTTATTGGACAGACACTGGAAGCAAACGTATAGAGGTGGCCCGGCTCGATGGAAGTTCCAGGAAAGTTCTCCTCTGGAATGGAATAGATGACCCGCGCAGTCTAGCTCTAGACCCAAGAGAAGGGTTAGTGATGTTGTTTTCTTCTTCTTTTTCTTCTCCCTCCATAAAACATCTCGTTTCATTAAACTTTTACTTTCCAAACACAAAAAGTTATAACTGCACACCTAAATTATATTTGAAGATGTTGTGAAAATAATTATGTAGAAATATATACTATAATATCGGCTATAGAAGACCGCTGACGAGCTGGCTGGACCAAGTGCAGAAGGACATGGAAGCTAAAGGAGCAGACTGGGGACACGTGTCTGAGGGAGAAGTTTGGAGAGATCGACAGGAATGGAAGAGGACGTACCAGACGACCCATAGAGGTGGAAACATCGAATGATGATGAATATCGGGGTGGTCAACCCCATCGCCATAAATCATCATTACCGGACGTTTCCACCTCTGTGGCTCACCTGGCATAACCTCTTCCATTCCTGTCTATCTATCCAAGCTTCCCCTTGTACCATGTCCAGTCCACTCCTTTATCCTCCACGCCCTGCGCTTGGTCCTTCCATCTCGTTAGTGGTCTTCCTTTTTCTTACGCTGCGAAGCTTTATTAGACCTTCTGTCCTACATTCTCATCACATGCGTTAACCACTGCAACTTTTCTCTTTTCAGCCTCTCTTCTAATGAACAACGAAAGTGTGTGTTATTTTAAATGTTATATTGAGCAACCTAATTTCTCTATTTGTACATGGTGTGGTGAATCTCACTTCTCATTCGCCACACCTGTGGCTGTTTCCCACCTCTGTTATAATAACTACGCCCGCCAAGCCCCCTCCTACCCCTCTTACATCATAATACCACCTTAACGAAGCGACATCAATGGGCATATAAATAAAGCCATATGTCTTGTTGGGTTTGTCTGCGACTAAAAGGCCGTTCAGGGCTCAAATACTCGGTTTCATGTACTGAGGTGGCTTGCCCACTCTCCCTCCAACTAATGTAGATACATTTCCTCTATTCTACCGTTCTCATCTCTTACTCCTTAGTGTATATCTTTATTTACATACAAATTAACATTTGGAGCCCCTTTTATAAAATACAAACATAAACTTTTTTTTTCAGTCAATATTGATGTTATTTTATAGGTAATGAAAACATCTATCAAAAGTGACAGCTGAGATGACGTGATTTAACTTATGACTACGTGAAATTAGATATATTAGCTTTATTCTAGCAGTCAGTTTTGCCCATTTGTAAGAAAATAGGGTGTAAATATGTGGATAAGCTAGAGATGCTAAAAAAATATGAAGGAACAAAGTCAAGATTGATTTATGGTGTCCTGAACCAAAGTTTGTGACACTGCTGTGAATAGGGATAGGATCCTCAAAACTTTGAATATATTGGATTCAAGATTTGACAAAAATAAAATTATGTTAGTTTCAAAAAAATTGAAATTAAATTGGTTTTAGAGCTCTAATACTGCTTATTGTTGTTCTAGTGAATACATTTTAGCAAAGAAATGCTAACATTTAGTTATTATGTTTGAAAGAAGATACACAGGATGAAACATTTAGTCGGTAATTCAGGGTGTCTACAATCAGGGAAAACAGGAATTAGCAGGGAATTTTCAGTGGTCGGGGGAAAACGGGAATAAGTCGGGAATTTGATAAATTATAACAAAAAAAAATCCAGGAAAATGTGGTTTTACTCCAAATATGAAATTTAATAATTATTAAATCAGTAAATTACAATGTGATCCAT
>CABFWB010001742.1:24932-75147 GCA_902151455.1 Timema bartmani | reverse complement strand
TATATATATATATATATATATATATATATTATATATGGTCCAAGGCGCTACTCTGGCTATAAACTAAACTGCTGATGAATAAGAGATTAAAGTTAACATCTTGGTCAGGTGTAATAAGGATGGCTTTCCACTCTTCTTCCACACAAATAAGTATACACTTCCTCTAAATATAGCCTTCCTCATTGGTAAAACCACTAGCGTAATTAGTACCTAAGCATATAACCCAAACAGGTAGTAAGACGCAATGCTAAGGTGTAGGGATGAAATGCACCCTCATTGGTGTGCAGAGGTGATGAGAAAAAACATAATTATAAATCATGTGTATAAATCCTTTTTCTTTCATTGCACTCGATCAATGAACCTCAACCTCGTTGGTACTAGCAATCCAGTCTAATGGGGAACTGACCCATTAAACTTTGCAACCACCGTTTNGGGAACTGACCCATTAAACTTTGCAACCACCGTTTTTTTTTTTTTTAAACTTAGTGGTAGGAGCTGGGAGCTCAGGTTTTTTAATTCAAATCTAACTCAAGCTGAGTATTTCAAAAAGCTCCTGAGTTTGAGTAGAGTTAAAGTATATTCATGATTTTAAGAGTAGGGGCCTATATATTCAAATATTTTAAAAGTAAAACAGTACATTTAAAATGTCACCAATCAAAACAACACATATTCTTAAATCAAGAATGACACTCATATTTATAAATAGTAATTACTTAAAAAAATTTTTAGAAATAACACTTGAAAAAAAATTATTTAAAAATAATAACACTCAAATAACCTGCTTCATTGGCCACAAACTTGTAATAGACTAGAATGCCAATGGCGGGGAGATCAAGGTTCAACTCTCGGTCGGGTGTACTGAGAGTGGTTTTTTTCAAAATGGTTGTACACACTCCTTCCATGGAAATGTGGGTACACTTCCTATTAATATAAACTTCCTAATCCCTACAACCATTTGTGTAATTAGTACATAATAGAACGAGTACTAAGACGTGGTGGCAAAAACATAATTAAAATGGTTTCAAAACTCATGTCTTTAAGTACATAAAAATTGCAATTACAAAAAAAAAGTTAATAACATTTACATTATAATGAGCTAAGTTTCCCCAAAATATTCTGCATTAAATTAATTTGCCTTACAAGAAAACATAAGAATCAAAAACAGTTAAGAATTTGAAATGTTTCATATTTTGTTTATTAGTCTTTAGTGTAATAATCGCGCAACATCACGTTTTCTGTTCCAATTCCATTCCTCTATGCGCAGTTGCACATTCTCGTTGTATTGGCTCTCGCTAGAAATTATCTAATGAAAAATGTATTTCAATTCAATTTTTAATGTGTATAAAAGTTTATGTTCATACTTTATAAGGAAAAATGTAAAATAGTATTTCTAGTAAACGTTATGAAATAATAAATGCTTTTTTGTTTATATGTGTTAAGTTTGGTAAATATTTGTTGCAGTTATGATCAACACTGATTTTAGACAGGTAAACCAACTTAATTCTATAACTAAATGGTAACCAAACTAGTGATAGTTTTGTAGTTGAACTTATTAATTAATACAAGTTTCAAAAATTTTAACGTTTGAAAACATTCAGTATAATCAGGGACATGCAAAATTTGCATTTGCGATAAAACAAATTTTTACACGAATTCTACTGTTTTCACACTAATAACATGAATTACGTACTTCAAGTGTAAGCTTGAAAATAACGATACTACAAAACTTTTGATCTCAATTTCGAGATTAAATGACTAGCTCAGCTCCAAGCTCGAAATCCGAGTGTTCACAGAGCCCTACATCTCATATAATAATATTTTTTTTCTAGGACTACATCTACTGGACAGACTGGAAGACCGGCAACATCGAGTGCGCTAACAAGACAACAGGCTGTAACAGGACGCGCATTCATGCACAATTGGAGTACATCACAGACATCCTGGTGTTCCACAACTCGAGGCAATCTGGTTGGAACCAGTGCGCCGTGGGGAACGGAGGCTGCTCGCACCTCTGTCTGGCCCTTCCTTCTCCTGGTGGGTCTGGTGCCAACAGCCACGGGGCAACCCCCAACAGGCAGTCGTACACGCACCGCTGTGGCTGCCCAACTCATTACATTCTGGCTGGGGACAATGTCACGTGTCTAGGTGGGAATTTCTGCATTAACATGCTAAACAATTTATTTTAATAATATTTAAAGTATTAGGGGAGTTGGAAGCTTCGAAATCTTAAAACCTTTCTTCAAATTTTAATCAGCTTAAACTTCACTTCAAAACCGGATTCGACAATTAAGAGCCTTCACCAATAAATACATTTTAATTTAAAATGCACATTAATGATCGTTCACCTGATAAAAACATAAACTGATTAAATGTTCTTAATATAATTTGTTAACTGAGGGTGAGTTATGTTAAATCAGTTTGTGATTTTATTTTGAAAAAAATATAACTGTGTAACATAAATATTATTTTCCAATATGAAACATTTAAGTATATTCAAACCTCGATTCAGCTTCAGGAATATTTAATGTTTGATTTGACTTTGCTTTGAATGGACAAAGTCAACTTAGCAGTTAGCACACCCTACAAATATACATTGGTGATGGGAACTTCACATTTTTGAATCTTTTAAATACTTAAGGGGTATTAAGGATTCCAAATAAATATGAAATTTAAATTTACTTATGTTATATATATCTATAAGGAAAACCTCTGTTTGCTTTAATAGGTAATTGTATAATATTATTTGGAAGAAGGTACAGGAAAGGTGGATGGAAACATATAAAAGGGACAAATACAATATGGCCTTTTCATTTCCTGTGTTTGTCCTTTATGTTATTCCTTCTACATGTTCCTATCAAATTGTCCTATCATTGTTTACAAACTTCCTTTTTCTCTCTTTTGTTTGGTTTCCTCTTTTAGGAAGTTGCGCTGCGGGTTTCACACTTTCTCCTGATGAGTTCCGATAGAATGAAACATAGGTCATGAGATAGGGTGATAACAATCTATTTTCTTCAAGAAGCAGCCAATACCTCTTGCAAAGTGTAAACTGTGTTCTTCTTTAATTGTAAAAGCTATATTGAGTTTATTCCTTTTATATATTTATACTCACATTTCCTGTACATTCTTCCAAATATAATACAATTACCTCATAAAGCAAAAAGAGGTATTCCTCATAGAGAAATATTATGAGTCTTATTGGGTGGTTCAGCCCACATAATTATAGAGAAAACAAAACAACTAAACACCATTATTTCATCACATAATTGAATGTATGAATGCCACGATGAATTCATAATAATTATACTATAACAAGCCTGCCGTTTTTATGAAAAATTAATTTTTTTAAAGGTATAAGACAAGTCACATGCTATTATTTGAGTATTTTCATGAATANTTTTGTTAACGGTTTCCTACTTCTACCCATTGCGGTTGGGGGTAGGGGTGGGGAATCTTACCAATGCGGGAAATTAAACTTTTTATCCTTCTCAGGGTTTAAAAAATCTGAAATTGGATTCTAATTTGAGATATGTTGGTAAATTTAAACTTTTGTATTCTAGAAAAAGTTGATTAGACTTACCTGTAATATATTGTGAATTAGCCTAAGGAGTAGCTTTAAAAACAAATGATGAGGTATTGTCTTGTTTTCTAGCCCCTCGCTCGTTCCTACTGCTTAGCCAGAAGAACTCTCTGAGCCGTCTTGTACCCGACACAGCTGACTGTCCCGACATTGTCCTGCCGGTCCAGGGGTTAAAAAACGTCAGGGCGGTTGAATTTGATCCTGTGTCTCAGTTCCTCTATTGGGTGAGTCCCGCCGTGGTTTCTGACAACATGCCTGATAGTAAAAGAAGCTTGTGTTCAATATTGACAGTTTTATAGGTTTAACAAATTTGAGATTGTGCTTGTGCTGTATTGTTTGTCAGGTGATGGTTAACTCAAAACATTAGAGTCTCGACTATCCGATCCAAACGGGATTGACAGGTGGTAGGATAATACGGAAACAAGGGGAGGGGCTCAAATGAAACAAATTAAAATTAAATGGATGTACAGAATAGATATTAAATAAGGATTAGTAACTACTCCATAATATAAATTACAAAACCATTAATTTATTCATGTAAACAGAAAGGATTTTTTATCAATTAAATTCAACTTTATAATTATACTATAGAATACAAACTGTATAAGTCACTGTTTAAAAAATTATTTATACATATGCCTAACGCACCTTTTGTTTATATTTAAAAGCAAGCTTACGATGTAATGTTCCAATATGGTGCAACGAATATGATAGGGCCATACCATAATCCGTCATGTGGGTTTCCTGGTAGGTTGATGGCCGTGCACAGTCCATAAAGCGGGTGTATGACAACGGCACACACGCTGGCCCCCTGGTGCCTGGCGGAAACCACCACCCGTATGACCTCGCGGTGGATCCTTACGGCCGGTTCCTGTACTGGACCTGCGCCATCGCAGACACCATCAATGTCACGCGGCTCGACAATGGCTCCTCTGTCGGGGTGGTGTTCGCCAAGGCGGAGGGAGAAAAGCCTCGGAATATCGCCCTCCACCCGGAGAAAGGGTTAGTCCTTGTCGGCCTTAACCCCCAAAGTCTGACAGGCTTACATCGAATCCTGGAGGATATTTCCAAAGTCAATTTGAAAATATTTCAAATTCAAAACTCGATTATGTTTTTTTTAAATTTGATTTTATCTGAATTTAACATTTTTGTTATCAGTGGTTTATCACAACAAAATTATTAAGAATGTCAAATTCTATTCCTTGATACCTTCATTTTCTACTGTAATTGGAAGAATCAGGAATCGATCTTGACAAAAAATTGTTGAGTACTTGCTATCACATCCTAGCCAATGAATGTTCTGGTATCAAAACAAAACGCCAATATTTTTTTTTTCTTTTTTTTTTTCTATCGGCCAATTTTAAATGTACTCTACATGAACTTTTCTGCTCTACTGATCTTGCGTTAATCATTAGAGACACCGAAATATCGCGAGATGTGGTTTTACAAACTTTTACTAGCACATTATAATAAATATTAAAATAATTTAAAACTCATTGCAGCATTTTAAAATGTATTTTACACACATACATAGTAAAATGAAATTAAATTTTTTTTGCCAAATAGACTACTCGAGATTTTATATTTATTTATTTATAGAAAAAAAAATTACACAAATAACTTCTCAAGAAATTTACAAACCAAACTGAGATTATATTGGTTATACTAATGTAAAGTGAGTGATAGCGAAGGAAGCCAACTTGAGAGGATAGTTAGGTTAGGTCTAGATAGGTACAAACACGCTTCTCTCATCAATTCCTTTTTTCACACTTCCACAGTTACACATTTTTATAATTTTCAGGGTTTTTTTCATATAAAGAGAGACACATAAAAAACAAAGAAAGATGTTACATGTAACTACTTTCTTGAAGAATTTGAAAAATAACTGAGCACTTATAGTGTTGCAAAATGGTTGCAACAGAATGGTAGCTTGAATGTATAGCTTGCTGAAAAATTAATAATTAAAAATATCTACAAGACCAAGACTTTAATCGAAATAATAAATATGTAAATTATAAAAGGTTTCCCCCCCTTAAATATAAACCAAAGAGTAGTCTGGATTTGTTTACCCATTGTTGTGCAAGTTTCCATTTCCTAAGCTTTGAGTTGTTGCAAGTGGATGTAGTCTACTCCTTCAATTCAAAGCGAATACAAATATTTGAAATTTTCTCGAAGCCAAATTGAAGTTTGAATTCTTTCGTTTAGTGTTTTATGCCTGAAAAAATATATTTTAGTTATTTATCAAACTTTAGGTACTACAATTATTGGTAAAATGTTTTATAATGCAATTTTTTGTAGTAATTTGTTTTATTCTGATAAATCAAGTTCATCATCATCATCAATTTCCAGCATGAGGCCAGGTCAGTTTACTGAAATGCCTCCATCTTCCTCCTTTAATCAGTGCCATTCCTTCTTTAATCACTGCCATTTGTCTCCTCTCACTTGCACACTTTTTGTTATCTACTCCTCTCATCTCTTTCTTGGTCTTCCTTATGGTCTTTGTCCTACATCATCTCCATCATTCTCCTTGGTATTTTCTCCTTCTACATCCTCATTACATCCCCATACCATCTCAATTATGCTTCCGCTACTATCTCATGTAATTTGTACCCTCACTCTTTACAGAATAACTTTATTCCTAATCTTGTTTCTCCTTGTGACATACTTCTCACACACTTTATTCCCATAGCCTCCACTTTCCTAGTCTCTCTTACATTCATTGTCCATGTTTCTGCTGCATATGTGACTATGGGTACAAAGTATGTACTCTCTGTACAACACTTCCTAAAGCTTAGTACGCACTTTGAAACATTATTGGCAAACTGTTCCCCAACTGTTGGCCAACATTGGAAACAAGTTGTTGGCAAACATTGTTTCGCGTCCAGACTACAATGACGAAACATTTGTTTCCAGTACAGAGTTCAGTTAAGTGAAAGATGTCTCTTGAAAAGGATGCTACTATGGCTTGTGCTATGTCGTTATGATCTGTTCAAGAAGACAGAGAAGAAGAAAATGATGGTGGGTTCGTGTACATTTACACTAACTGAAAACTTTCCACTTATTTTATTAAAAACTCCTGTTTTTTTACACGATTTTTACTGTCCTCAATTGTCACATCCCGCAACAGTGTATTTTTATGAAATATTTCAATCAGGTCCAGAGTTTTTTCGGCTGACCACGACATGACAAAAGGAGATATCAGTAACTGATGTACTCTGTGTGAATAGCAGAGATTGGCCCACGTTACTTGTTGTCGGAAATGTTGGCCAACATGGTTTCTTGTAACCCATTTGAAATCAATCACAGGACACATGTTTTCCTCGCTGGGAAACACAAAGACAACATGAAAAAATGTTGGCCAACTGTTCCTGAAACAAGGGCAACATGTTGGCAAGCAATGTTTCCTAGTGTGTACTAGGCTTTACACTTCAAGCCTACCATATTTCTCTTCTCCATAGCAGGTTTCATACACACCTCTACAACTCCCTCTGTTGTCCTCTTCTTACTGATCCTCAAGTGAGATGTATGGATAAATCAAGTTATTATCACAAATTGCAATTCAATTTCTTCAAATTTTTTCCATATGAGTAATGAGTATTGATTTTTTATGTATATAACAGTTCAGAACAACAATAATTGACAGTAAATTGAATTCTAGCTGTCAATATTTTTACTGGCAAAGCTTCATAATTGTCAACGCGAAGTCAAAGCTAATATTTGTTTTGAAGGTAAGCCATATTTTTTAAAGTTTAGCACGCCCCTACTCCCTGATTGTATATATATAATTATATATTTCAGGTTGATGTTCTGGACGGACGTTGGTTCCAATCCTCGCATCCTAAGAGCTCTGATGGATGGACAGAAACGCATTGTGATCGCCTCCGACCTGGATATGTTTGCAGCCCTGGCCGTGGATAGAGTGGATGATCTGTTGTTCTGGGCTCACATGAAGAAGCTCGAGACCTCGGACCTCTTCGGAAAAGGAAGGTAGGCAGCACACAAGGCATTAAATACACTAGCATTATATTCTTAAACACTCTGAATTAGAGGTGTGCTAAGTCAACTTTTTCAATTCAAAGCAAATACAAATAAATTATATTTAGTAATAAATAAAATGATAGAATATTAGAAAAATGGTAGCACAAAAATAAAAGTAAAAACACTGACACATATTTACACACACTTCAATATTTCGATGCTATTATATTATTTTATTTGTGCTCTACCATTTTCCTAATATTCTATCATTTTATTTATTACTAAATGTTTTTGCTCAATGCACTTTTTTCATACATATTATTTTAAAATAAATTATATGAAAGGTTCTCGAAACTAAAGTGTATTTTACTTTATAACCACTACTGTTTCCAGCCTATTGCAGTTTTATATTCAAGCCATTTATTTTCCACTGCTGGCTTGCTAGACCTGTTATAGCTTCATATGCCTTATATTCTAACTTAAAGACTAGGACAGGCACAGCATCCAGTCCCCGGCCGTTAATTTATCACTATTTAAGGGTAAACCCACATTTCACCAATGATACATTTTCGGCCATGCCGGGAATTGAACCCGGGACCCTGTGGTCAGTAGACAGACACGCTATTGACTGATCTAAGGTGTCTAATTCGAAGCTGAAATAAAAGTTTGAATATTATTTGTTAATTATTTTATGCTTCAAAAATATGTGTTGTGGTTATTTCACTTTATGTAATAAAATCACTTGGAAAATGTTTTATGGCACAATTGTTTGTAAAATTTCACTTTAATCTGATAAATCAAGTTATCACTACTTGCATTTCAATTTCTTTTGATTTCTTCCATATAAATAATGATTTGTAATATAGTTAACAGCTCAATGGGGCAATAATTGAACATAAATTTTGTATTTTAGTTGTTAATATTCTTATTGGCAAAGCTACGTAAGTGTAGAAGGCGGAATTTCTTTTTCTTTTTAGAATTTAAGTTGAATCTGATAGTTGTTGTTTTGAAACAAAGTCAAAGTTTCTAAGTTTTAAACACTCCTATTATTGATTAATTTATATACAGAGAGACTGTTGTATCTTAAGTTTGACTATCATTTACATCCCATCAACACGCCCCGAGACCACAGACAAGGAAACACAAGTCTAATGGTGGTTTTTACTGCCCTCCTTATGGCAGGTTGAGTCCTTGGGCACTGGGCAGTGCTAGTTGCAGTCCTCGGTGATAACAGTACTTTCAAGTGAAACAACTCCAAATACATTAGTTTAAGATTTATTTACCATAATGTAGGGTATTTAGCTATTATAATAAAGAATTACATCATTGAATCTTCAAATCCTTAAATGCTATTCAAAATTAAAGGATTCAAAAAAGTGCAGTTTGTGATTTGAAGAAATAAAAAGGTTGAATCTGAATATTTTAATACCACTTGTGAATCGTATAAAAAATAAGAAACTAACATAACAAGTAACAGCCAAACCCCAGACCATTAATTTACCATTAAACTAGATGTGATTTCACATTTTATAAATTTTAAAAATCTTAATTTGAAACTTTTTTGAATCCTCATCTCAAATATTCATACAAATTTGAGGGATTCAAGGATTTGAAAGGCTTATTCCAAATGACAATTGTGTTGGTTTCAGGAGAGTGCTGGCTCGCACTCAGTTGGTCACGGAGACTAGTCTTGCTGTCCATGGAGACCACCTCTACTGGCTCGATAGGGACCAACAGCACATTGAGAGGGTCAACAAAAGGTCAGGGGGCGGCAGACAGATCGTGCTGGCCCGCATCGCCCAACTCACTCATCTTGTTGCCGTCAACTTCCCGTCCAAACAGGTACATTGGTGATAGGAACATCACTAAAATCCAAGGGTCGATAACTTATATTCCTACTGGGCTAAGGGTCCTAGGTTCTATTTCTGGCGTGTTCAAAAACTCTTATCGTTATTGAATTTGAGGCTTTCCTTTAATGACCTGAGGACTGTGTTTATTGTCTGTTCTAGAAATAAGCTGTGTGCTGATATCATCAGTGGGTTCAGAAAAAACATGTTTGATACCACAAGTTAATAAAAGAGTAATAAAAAATCAGCGTCGATAGTCGATACTCTATTTATCTCACCACAAATATCTAATTCCAGTAATACAATTTTGTATTTACAAGAGAAAAATCTATGTATTTTTTTCAACTCGTACAAAAAAATTGGACACTTAATTATTATAGATACAATAATTGAAATGTTCCTGAAGCTGAATCTAAATTTGTATATTAAAAAAAAAGTTGTTAAAACACATATTGTGCACATTTTTCTTTAGATGACAAATAAAGTCAAGTTTTAACAGGGTCAAATATGATTGAGGAGTGTTTTTAGTGGTTTTGAAACTTCAAAACTGACATTCCCTTGAGATGATATTTCCCATCGAGTATACAGTGCCTTTAAGATGTATTTTCCTCCTATTCATAACTATAATATTAATTATAACACTTGTGCAATCTTGTTTTCTTGTCGCAGATGCTTTCTAACCATGGATGCAGCCTTGAGAACCACGTGGGAGGCTGCTCACATCTGTGCCACACGACACCTTCCAACTCTACGACAGTCCCGGCAGTGTGCTCATGTCCGGTGGGAATGATCCTCCATGAGAACAGACGCACCTGCTCCTCCCCGCCGGCATGTGGGGCTGACCACTTCAGCTGCGCCTCGCCGGCCACCAGCACTGAGTGTATCCCTGCGTCATGGCGGTGTGACGGACAGACTGACTGCCCTGACTCAAGTGACGAGAGGGGCTGCCCAGACTGCAGGCCGGACCAGTTTAAATGCCACAGCGGGCAGTGTATTGGTGAGTGAGCTCTTATTCAAGAGGAATTCATTTTTAAAATTGTCTTTACTCTTCAAACTTACAGAAATGAAACATCTATTTATAACTAGGGCTGATATTAGTAAGATAGAATTTAAGAAAAAAATTTCCAGTATCTTATTTGCGAAAGAGTAAAATAAATATTTACAAAAACTACCTCATTGCACCGAGCTAAGATTCGAACCCTCAACCTCCGTCACTGGTAGACCAAAGAAGTTGAGCCTGACATCTTTGTCTATTTTACCATTTATGTGTGTGTCTCTTATATTTTTTCAAGTTAATTATAATATAAATAATAATCATCATCTTCATCACCATCATCAACTGTTTTGAGCCTATGGCTGGGTCACCGTAGTAAAATGCCTCCATATTCTTGTATCCTTTCACCATTCCTCCTACTTTAATCGCTACCATTCTTCTCCTCTCACTTGCACACTTTGTGTGATCTGCCCCTCTCCTCTCTTTCTTAGTCTCTCTTGTGGTCTTTTTCCGCCATACTTTATCTCCTTCAGTCTCTTTAGTATTCTATCCTTTTCCATCATTATATGACCATACCATCTCAATTCTGCTATCTCTGCTACCTACCCAATGTAATCCCTGCTCCCTTATTATTCCCCTGATAACTCCATGCATTCCACTTTCCTAGTTTCTCTCACAATGAATTGTAGAATGTTTCCTTAAAACTTGCACTTCTTATATTATTTGCCTATCTTATGCACTGGCAACTAAAAAATACATGTGAGTTTTAGTAAAGTTTTTTTTTTTCCCACTACAGACATGTCATGGGTGTGTGATGGTACCTCTCAGTGCCCTGACGACTTTGACGAGTCCCATTGCTGCAAAGCCCCAGGAGAGTTCATGTGTGTCAGCACGGAGCAGTGCATCCCCGAGTCTGAGCTGTGCGATGGTTGGGAGAACTGCGCTGACGGTAGTGATGAGAAGCATACGGCGTGCACCATAGGGGGTGAGTTTGTTTGGATAGGGTATCGAAGTTTTACCGGTAGGGCTGCTATATATACAATGATGGCTATTAGCTGCCCACTGCCCGTTTCCACATTATCTGGCATTTTCGGTGCAGACCTGGTCCTGTTTGTTAGATAATTGGTACTCTACTGCATATTTAAATGAATACTATTAGTCGCTTGATACATGGAAATTTTGCGAGACGTGTTTTTACGATATTTTACTAGGAACATTAAAATGGTTATCAAAATGTATTTGAAGTTCATTCTAGCATTTTATAATTCATAATACATGGGGAAAAAAAACTTATTGACCTTTCAAATGTGAATTATGACCAATTTTGTTGATTCAAATGTAAATTAGTAACAAATATAAACTCTTGATTCGTGGTGAATAAAAAATAGGATTTTGTCAAATAAAATATTAGATATCAGTATTGAAATTTAATGGTGTGCAAAGCTTCGAAAAGTCTGAGTCGAAGGTCAAATCTGCTTCGACTTGGACATCTACAATAATCTTCGCATATTCGAAAAATTTTGAAGGAAGAATAAAACTTCGATAAATTATCAAACGATTTAATTTTATCTTACTTATTACATATTTCAATATTTGATCATTTTTAAACCGTTACTAAACAGAATTTAACACCGACTAGTAATTTAACTACCATAATGTAATCATAGATCAAAAGCGGGTAAGTAAATGTTAATATATTATATTCACTATCGCCAACATAATTTTGTAAAAAATAAAAATACCTATAAAGAAATAACACCAAGGTCACTTGTATGAAGCAGAGAAATCGCTTTAGTTGTGCTATATCATTCCAGCTCGCGTCTAATGTTTGGTCCTTAATATTCTATCTGTTTGGAATTATCTGTGATAAATTTACAAGTGCATTTTGTCACATAAGTTTTTCATAGCTTCTTCACGTTTTGTTTACTATTCAAAATGGCTGATAAGGAAAGTGGGAAACGAAAACAGAATTTAATTTATAATTATCATAGAAATGTAGATAAAAGAAATGCATATGTAAAATTTGCAAAATAATTTTATCAACTCCACGATGTAAGTAAATGTTAAAACGTTTTTGGTAATTTACTAAGCATATCAGTAAGCCTGTGTGCATTAATTATTAATATAGGCCCTCGACTTCGACTTTTCTTCGCAAGTTTCAAGCTTCGCTTCGCATTTACAAAGTGGCCTTTGTACACCCCTTTTGAAATTCGCTAAATGAAAGGCATTTTTTGGCTAAAAATGGTAAAAAAAATGTACTCAAACTTTAGTAGTGTAGTAAGTCGTATGGATAAAGAAAATGACGGTTAAATTTAAACTTCTAAAGTTGTAAATATTGGTCACTTGGTAAAGTGAAATATGACTTTGACCTGTTATAAGAACAAAGAAAATTATAATAGTGCAGTAAATACTATTATTTTCTGACAATTTTAGGCGAAGAACATTGCTGTCTACTACTTGGTAAATGTTTTTTATATCCTCATTAAAACTGACATAATTGACCATTGTATAAAAATCTATGTAATCAATTTTGTGAAAAGATTTTATTTAGTTTTATTTAGCATATGTAAAATACATTAAGAAATAATGTTATGAATTAAAAATATTTTATGTGAGTATAAAAACACTCCTAATGATATTTTGGTGCCTCTAGCAATAACATAAAAAAAAGTTCCCTCACTGGGCTACTATAACGGCCATATAGACAAAGGCAAATATTAAAAAAAAAATACAGAAGGAAAATAAATCATATATATGTATATTTAAAAAAACCTATCTTTGGTTTGTTTACGAATTTTAGCTGTAATTTTTCTATTTGTTATAAAAAATTTATTTACCACAAATCACGATTTCTATTGATCAGCCATAATACACTTTGAATCTTCATCATCTCATCTGTTTCCACCATTCTTCTCTTCTCACTTGCACATGTTCTGTTATCTGCTCCTCCCATATCTGTCGTGGCCTGCCTTGCTCTGAATGATTGTTTCAATCTATTGTGTTGTTTGTGTGTTAAGTTTCCAAAGCCAACAATCATCGCGTTGAGTCGCCAGACCATTCAAACAAGAGCACGTATGTTGCTGTGGTACTAACAGCGGGTGTCGTGGTGATAACGGTACTTGCTGCTCTCTACTACTGCCACCGGTACATCAGCGGCTCCAGTGGCGACCCCCTCAGCGATGAACTGGGCGACTCTGCTGGAGATCCACTCTCCCCCAAGCCCGCCAGGGGAATACCCAAGCCTGTCTGCCCTGTGGGGGTGTTACAGAAGAACGGCTACCGTGTCGGAGGCAAGAGTGCCAAGCCCAATATGGATGGTGTCCGCATGTCGATGCTGAACGGCAGCACAACGTCCAACAGCTATGACAGGAGTCACATCACTGGTGCTTCAAGTTCAACCACAGAGGGTGTCCCTAAAAGTGCCCCTCTTTTGGTATCTTCCTCATCGCTGCTGTGCTACCCCAGGGAAACCTTGAACCCACCGCCCAGCCCGGCCACTACGGCGGATTCAAACCGACGGATGTGTCGCGATGACTACTGCTGCTCTTCGTCGGGCGCCTCCAGGTTCCGACCATATCGGCACTACCGGACCATCAACCAACCGCCCCCACCTACCCCTTGTAGCACAGACGTGTGTGACGAGTCAGACTCCAACTACCCCTTCAGCCCCCAGGGTAGGCACAGGTATTACCCCCCACCAGGGTCCGAATACGACTCCGACCCATTTCCCCCACCTCCGACACCCCGGTCTCATTACCACAGTGATGGAGGAGTGTTGCCTTCCTCTTGTCCCCCCTCACCCTCCTCAGCTGGTAGGTCCTCCACTTACTTCAATCCCCTGCCCCCTCCACCGTCCCCAGTACCGTCTCCTGGTAGTCGTTGCGACTGCTGACACTGAGCCAGGGTCCGATTCTTTTGTGTGGCACTCTTTACCCTGTAGGTGACACCAAAGTGGAGTTGATGGAGACAGGTCAGCAGTTTCTATTCACATAAACACCTGAAAATCAATTATCATATCACTAGAGATTTTAATTGATCAACTTGATATAGAATTTAACAAAAATAAAGTATTCATTTATAGATTCTATTTAGTGTCAAAAATTAATTAAAGATGGATAACATATTATTTTTCTTGGTTTGAAACTATAGTTAAGAATACAAATAATATGTAATAAACGTATATACTATATATTAATAATGAAGTAAATGATTTCACTCAGTTCTGGGGATAACTTGATATATAACTTATAACAATTTTAACTAGAGACGGGATTCTCAAATCCTAGAATTGTGAGAGATTCATAAAAACTATTAATATGTTTTGATAGGTATTTTAATGCTTTAAGTAATAGTTCCCAAAAACACATCTTGCAAAATTTAGGTGTCTCTAATGATAATACAGTATATAATTAAAAAAAGTTATTAATATTTTTACCTTTTTTTTTTCAAAATTAGAGTTTAAAAAACCCCGGATTAGACTCATTTTGAAATAAATGGGATTTATAAATGGAGGTGTGGGTGTGCCTGTAAGTATTTTTCACTTCAGATTCAAGTTTAAAGAAGTTTGAATGACAATATTGAGTTTTATTTTGAGTACTATAAAGAAATATATGTACTACAAATGTTTCGAGTTGAATTTCCATAGTGGAGCCATGCATAGATTAACTTTACATCCATCACTGGTTCCAGCCTATGGCCTGGGTCAGTTTTTTATTCGAGTCATATATTTTTCTGATACCGACTTGCCAGGCCTGTCATAGCTTCATATGCCTTATAATCTAACTAAGACTAGGACAGGCACAACATCCAGTCTACGACTGTTATGTATCGCTCTGAAAGGGTAAACCCACACATTTCACCCATGATAAATTTCTGGCCATGCTGGGAATCGAAACCAGAACTCTTAGCTCAGTAGGCAGACACGCTACCGACTGAGCTAAGGTGTCAGATCTATGCATAGATCATAAACACAAATATAAATTTGAATAATGAACTTTTTTTTGTGAAAATATTTATGATCACACAAATTTGGATTTTAAACTACATTTTATATGGTTGTGGAGGTTATTTATTTTTTTTAATGTAATCAAACAGTTAATATTGAAGGATTCTGCTCATCATGGAATAATATCCTTGTAATTTCAAAATAATAAAACTCAACATTTTGAAAATAAATTTGAAAATTCCGAGTGCTAGAATTTTTTTAATTTTGAAAAAAAAAAAGTTGATATGAGTTTTCATATTATCTCTCTTCTCCCCCCCCTTCCCTTCCCTTTCAGAAACAACTTTTACAGTAAAAACTGCTGAATTGTTTCCCTAAACCCACGAGGACTGGTGTGTGCCCTCTTTTATTAAAAATACCTCTAACTTTTTTTTTAAATTTCATTTGTGTAAAATGGTAGTGTGTGTGATAAGGAAGTCCCGAAAGGATGTATTAGTTATGTGATACCTTTATGGAAACAGATACAGTTTTCTTTTCATTTCTTCTCACGTTCTTCACACTACATCTTCTAATCAACTTAACTGTGAAAGTGATTGTAAGTGTTAAGCATGTGTGAAGAAATCAAGAGAAAGGCGTATTTGTTTCCATCAAGGCCTAATCTAACTATCCTCATGTTTTGGCTTTCCTGTCTATCACACTACATGACTATACAATGTTTCCACACTATTTTAATATTTTGTTAAATATAGTGTAATACTTGTTTTATCTTTTACTGACTTGAGCTTTCAACTTCTCATGTTTTAATCAGCCACATATTTTACTTGCCATTGCAGTTTTGGTTGACTCACGTAAGACGCTGCATACTAAGGAACCAATGAATATATTTTTAACTGTAATGTTCACTAAATGCACAAACGTCAACAGTGTTTTATTAGTATTCCGAGTCAGACCCTGGACTTTACAACTTCCTGTACACTGGTTTATATTTTCGTTTTTATATATATATATAACTTTCATCCATGTTTCTTTCAATATTATTTTGATTGAATCCAGCCATGTGTCATTTTTATTTACTCATTGTATATATGTTCCTTTAATAGAATAAGAAACGGGTGGTATGAAGACCACAAATAGCTATATGCGCAACATGTTACAATAAATAATTGTGGTTATGTTAAACTTAGCCGTGACTGTACATAATGTATAAACTTGGGGAAGTCAATTGATATCTTTTAGTAATTTGTAGTTTCTTTTTAACTTTAGTTTGTTAAATTTATATGGTCAGTAAGAAGTATTTTAATAACCTTCGCTATGAGATGACCAAGATACATATCCAAACAAGAGAGATAACATCAGAGACATTTTAAGGGATTTTCTTTGTGTGGCTTAGCACTTTTTGGTTTGATTTACTGATATGATGTTCAAATCTTCAAAACTATTAAATCCTATGGTATTTGAGAAATTCTAGATTTGGAAAAATCTCAAACAAATATCTTGAATCCAAATATACAGGACTTGACTTGAAATCGCAATTGAAAATAGGTATTTTAGCTTCCTTAAACTAAAAAATAAGATAGCAAAATTATATTAAGAAATTAGGTACTTCAAAAATGTCTTTTTTTTAAAATGCAAATAGTTATGACAATTAAATAGAATAGCAAATACCACTGGTGCCAAGCTTTAACAAAACATTGGTTTTGTTTGCTATGCTACTTTAAGGTGGGGTTGCTAGTGAGCGTGAGTTTAGGGCAGTATTTTTTAAGTTTTGATAGCATAAACATTTTTCGGCCAAAATAAATAAAATATTTCTTCTATAGAATCATAGAGTTTAGTTTTCCGCACATGCTAATCTCAACATGTTCTTGAATATCTGTCAAAGGTGTCCTGGAATTTAATGACAACTTTTTCTCTTCATTTAAAAAGTTTGTCACCAAATGCAGTTATGCTCATGACAGACATTAAAGAACTGTTGAGATTAGCATATGCAGAAAACTAAACTCTATGTTTCTATAGAAAAAATATTTGATTTATTTTGGCAAAAAAAAATTTATGCTAAAAAAACTGCAAAATCAATACACTAAACTCGCGCTCACTAGCACCCCATCTTAATATGATTTTGCTTTAAAAAAAAAATTAACTGCAAAGTTTTGAAAAATAATAATGAAATATTAACGTCTAAAATACAAGTTTATTTTCAATTTTAGTCATTCCTAGCTGTTAAGTACATTACTATTAATGCTTACATTTTAAAAAATCAGTAGAATTGAATTAAATATTGTATTTCTTTAAGGTAAACCCCGTCTTTACTTTTTGAAATAAATTGTGTTATATTGGGAAGAAATTATTGGAAAGATTGATATAGATGGGTGTTTCTATCAATATTTCCTGAACCTTCTTCCCAATACAACACAAATATTATAGTTAATAATTTAATTTTTCAGCTGAGGACAAAGTCTGGTCACATGGTCACTCTTACTTTTTTTTCTAAAGACAAAACATTTATGTCATAAAGTCAGGAATTATTAATCTATTTAATATGGCTTTGAATAAAATAACTGGATTTTGCACCCCCCTGATTCTTATTTCATTGTTTTTTAACATTATTAAATGTTACTTATTAAAACTTAGTTTTAACTCTTAAGTAAATATATTTTTTATTTTGGTCATGTTACATTTCATTGTAAATATTGTTGAACCTTTGAACACACATATATTTTACGCCAATTAGTGTGCATAATAATTAGTTATATATAAGTAAATACTCCAAAATTGCTTTCATGAGGGCATGGAGGGGATGGAATTTTGATTTTTGAGCTACTGTACTGCAAGAACGCATAATGCATTGATTAGGTCTACAGAAGAGCTCTAAATTATCTATCTGTCATTCACAAATCACAATGACATAGTTCCAGATCCGGGATCACCTCAATCCACTGATGTATCTTACATTCATTTCAGATTAATGTATGCATTTTTAGTGTGGCGACAAATCTGAGGGCTTTTATTTTTTCGTTCAGCGACTTCTGGTACTAATCTAGCTACAACACTTATATGGTCGTTGGCAACACTGAGTAATACAGCAGATATTTATGGTATTTAATTTTGAAAGTGTTTTCTATAGTTCAATAACAATAAGTTGAGCCTTTTTTTTAACATTTCCAAGAAACTAAACTAATATTATTCACTCCTTCACAAATGATAAACTTAACATTGACCTCGGTGGCCTTGCAGTAAAGTGCTCACCTCAGGACCCTTTGTTCGTGGGTTCAAACCCAGCCGGGGTCGATGGATTTTTCTTGAGCGATAAAACTCTGTAGCACAAGTTCCTACGGAGGATATGTAGAGGCATCAGTCCCATGCCGATTGTGGCGTGTAAAAAAACCCTAGAAGGTATGTTAGAGTATATTTCTGAGGAAACGAGTAGGCCCTTTTTATATAACTTGTAGAAATTCTCGTGTGAGGATATAATTGGTCGGTTTAGAAAGTGCACATTAATTACCTAAAATGAATTAAAGTAAAATGATAAGCTTAACACTCATTGCTGGCATTTTAACTAACAATGTGTACCATCATTGCCATTAATTGAATATTGTGTTTTATTTTAAAAGGTTTAACTTGCTACGATTATTCTGTAGTAGCAATTTATTAGGGGTGTGCAAAGTGTTGACAATTTTTTCTTTGTTTTGCCATTTAGTTTTGTGGCTTTTAAAATTACATGTTTATTTTAAACTTTGACTATACTCTGCTTATATGCACATTAATGCACAAATAGTGTTAACATGCTAGAAATCTGTAGTAATTGATATACATATTGAAGTAATAATTTAATTTACCATCAAAGTACAAATATGTTTAGGATTCATCTCAGTCACTTTTTTTTTTTTTACCCTTAAATCAAAATAATAATTAAAAAATGTTCAAACTTATATTCGTCAGGAATTTTTGATAAGTGCTTTTAATACAAAAATTTGGTTTTGGCATGCCCTTAATTCTTTTGTTCATTGTTTTCAAACATGTATGACAGATATTTCATTTAATAATTTATTTATCTCATTAAAACTTCTTTTAATTAAATATATTCTTTATTTTGGCCAAGTTATGTTTCTATGTAAATATTGTTAAACATTTGAACACTGTAATATATTTTGTGCCAATTAGTGTAGATAGTACTGAGTTAATATTATACTATATACTTTTGACTGTTAAAAACTTATAATTTGTGTTCATATATTTCTTTGATATCCGCGAAAGGGTACAAAATGTTTTGAGGATGTAAGAAAGCACCTAATGTTGAGTTAAAACGTGAAGGGCGCAAGAGTGTTTTATTAACTATGTTCCCTTTGTAGCGCAGCTAATAACAGGGTGGGAATAGTGCCTTATGAACAAATACTTGAAAATTGGGGCATATATTTGCTCACATTTAATCTTATATTTGGATGTGGGGGCAGTGTATCAAAGCATTTGTTGGTAAACGACAAATAATATATTTATACACAAAGTACAATGTGCTGAACATATGGAATATAGCCATACAATTATATAAAATGTGTAAAGTTGTTTACAAAACGAACTGAAAGATTGCCTTCTTGGGGGCAGTAATTTTTATATTGGGGAAAAAAAACTGATTCTATCTGTTCACATTTACCAAGAACTTGTACTGAGACTAAATACATCTTTTGTATAAAACTGATAGTTGTATATATAAATATTTTTTATTTTTCTTATACACTTATTACATTTGAAATTGCAACACTAAACTTATCTATAAGAATGGGGGTTGACTATACTTATCAAGGAAAACATTCTTTTTATTTTTAAGGTACATCATTTTATACTATCTGAATTTATAGACTTACTGTATTTCTTTGATTTGAAGACAAACCTTAATTTTTCACTTACACCAACAGAAAAAAAACTCTGGTCTAAGAAAATAAATAAAAATAAAACTCTAAAATATCCTCTATCTAAGAAATGTTACATAATTAAATTTATTAAGAACATTAGTACCTTAATTATCAACAGGTATCTAAGCCGTTGATATCTACATATCAATCCTTATCAGTGAACTCCACATTGTCTTGATCTTTACCACCCTATAAGATATCTTCTGAGCCATTGAGTGTTAGTTGTAAAATAACTGCAATTCTAAGACGCACCTCGTTTTAAGAGATATTTAAATCGGAGCAAAAAACTGCTTCTAAGAATCAAAGAAATAGGGTAAAGGTAACTTAAAAACATTATCTTTTTTATATATATATGTTTGTCCTCTTTATTGAGGTGCTTTGTATTTAATGCTTCTGGTGCTATTGACAAATCTTTACAATATTTGGTTTGAAGATATTTCTAATTTTAAAGCAGACTATAACTAAAATATTTTGTTTACTGTAAAGATATTTGATTTTGATATGTTTAGAATCCAAATAAAGTTTGTTAGCTAGTTAAAATATATAAATTGATAATGTTGCGGTTTTTAAATTGTATGTGTGTTCAAGTAAATCGAAGTGCCTTTTTTTATTTTGGGGAAATCATGACAAAGAAGATAGTGATTTTTTTTAAATATGAGTAAATCACAACTCAGGATGTGTTTTTTTTTTATCACCACCTGTCAACAATGTTAAACTTGAAATAATGTTCCTTTACCTCACTATAAACTTTTTTTTTTCAGTGCCATAATAAATACAGTGATTAAACAATATTACTTTTGTTGTATTTTTTACTTTTTATTTCCAGAATAAATTCAAAATAAATGTGTAATTTGTTTTAACATAGAAAGACTGATTTTTTGAACCAGGGTGGAAATTATCGTTCGGCCTTGCCATACAAAACCACAAAATTTTGCCCCATAGAATTATATCTAACAATAGTTTTTTCTTTTACCTGCTTCAGTGGTTATATGGCTCTAAGGCATCACTCTCCCAATAGACTACTGCTGAAGACAGGGAGATCAGGGTTTGATCCTTGTTGGGTGTACTCCACACAAATGTGGGTACAGTTTCTTAAAGTCAACCTTTCTAATTTGTAACAAATTAGTGTAGTTGTCACATAGGCCCAAAAGGGTAGTAAGACACTGTGCTAAATTTTTTATAAAAAAAATAGTAAATTAATAAATGAATTACACTGAAAGTACAGAAGGTCAAGGGAATGAAGTTTGTGAGGAGCATGTTAGCTGTCATGAGGAAAAACAAGATTAGGAATGAAGTTATCTTAGGGAGAGTACAGGGACTATATGAAATGGCGTGGTCCTGTAATAAGGGTGGAAAAGGAGAGAATACCAAAGAGAAAGATTGAGGTGACATATGTATAACCCAAATGAATAACAAGACGTGCTAAAAAAATAAAGAAAGTAGGCCTATGCAGAAAAAAGACCGGTAAGGAAAACTAAGACAGAGATGAGTGGAGCAGATAACAGAAAATGTTAAAAGTGAGAAGAGAAGAATGGTGTAAGGAAAGAGGAAGATGGAGGTATTAATTTTACTAAACTGGTCCAGCCACAGGTTGTAGTCAGATAAGGTGAACTAAGATCAAAGTGAATTTGTAGTGTCTTCTGAAATGAAGTTGGTATCTGAGTATACCGCTGACAACGCCGCTCCTAGCATGTGCAAGGATAGTTGACAAGAAACTCTTGTTTTTACTTTACATCCATTATAGTTTCCAGCTTGTGACCTGGGTCGGTTTTTTTATTCATGTTAAATCTTCCACTACCGGCTTGCTAGGCCTGTCGTAGCTTCATGTGCCCCATAATCTTAAGACTAGGACAAGCACAACATCCAGTCCCTGGCCATTTGTGAAAGGGTGAGCCCACATTTCACAAATACTTTTTTTTTACCGTGCTGAGAATGAACCCAGGACACTTAGCTGTCAGATTGATCAGATATTGTTTGATCTTAACTTGAGAACTAATGGGAGTCCCTATACAGACATTTTTTGTTCACATATATATTTTTATGGTGGCTGGGAGCCTCCAAGATCTGAAGATGGTCAGCCTGGTAAAGACAAAGCTACTCTTGAGTGTTACACATTTCTAATTTATTAGTTATTGAGTTTATAATTATTATTTTTTGTTGTATGTTTCATGAAATAAAATATCTTCAGTAATTAGGACTGCCAATTTTTCAATCTTAGGGCATATATGTGCCCCACGATTAGGCCTGTATCCAGAATTTCTTTCGAGGGGAGGGGGCGGGGCACAAATCTGACCTGCACGGAAAGAAAAATATATAAAAAATAAGTTTTGTATAGAAATATATTGAAGTAGACCCATGCTTGCATTAAATAATAATTGATATCCTTTTTATGACTTTATAGAAAATATACCGATTTTACATCTTTTTTTTATAACAACTAATACGTTTTCTATTAAAAGTCAAGTGGAACAAATTTACACTCTTGAAACTAAAAATGTAGTTTACGTAAAGTTTAATCGTCAATTTTCATTTAATATAATTTTATAATTTATCTTTTTATAATTATTTATTGTTTGATTTGGAGGGGGGAAGCGGGGCTTAACACCACCTGTTCCTCCCCCTCTTGGATACATGCCCGCCCACGATTGGTTACAATTATCGTGAATATTGCCATTATATATGCCCCGCGATTGGGCTCCAATTATTAAGATTACGTGATTATAATTCAGTGCCCAGCGGTGGCTTCCAACTGTCGTAAACAATTCCTTTGTCTTTATTGCCTGGCGCTTTTAGTATCATTTATTGAAATTATTAAACTCTATAACCTGGCAACATTCCATGACGCCATTCTCTTCTGAGACGTCGATTCTACATAGCTTAGTATACATTATTATTTCACTAAAACACTTTAATTAAAATTTCTTTATATATATTCAATTCTGAAAATATTTAATTATTCTTTAAATAAGATATGCCATTTTTATACAAAGATTACTTAGATAATTTACGATTTTGCCAAAATCACGCTCTTACTCTTACAAGTTGAGTTTCTAGCACAGAGCGGTGTCATTCGGGAATCGGGATTTCCCCATCCTTTTATCAGGACTTCCCCGTCCCGAATAAAAGGAAAATGACATCATTATTGAGAATTTTAAAAGCTAATTACAAAAAAAAGATAGTACATGAAATAAACACAGCGCTAGTGTGATATGGTTACCAAATAGAATGATAGAGTATTCAAATTAAATAAACAAAATGGCTGAATAGATAAAGAAAGTTATACCGAAAATGAAAATAAATATTTAAATTTGGAAAAAATATGAAATATAAAAATGATAATCATTACAATCTGAATAAAGGATATTTGCCAAATGCGCAGCCAGAACATGTGATAACTTCAGTTAGTTTTGTACTTTATACTAGTAAAATTTAACTTTCGTTATTGAATGCTCTTTTTATGAGGGTTTCAGCTATATATTTTCTAGTGTAAAAAGGTTTCCTTTGGTCTAACAAGTTTGGGAACCGTTGGCTAAAGGAATACTTATGCAGTTACATCAGCGAATAGAGGGTGAGAAATTCAGTGATTTTTTTTCCCTATTTATTTAAGGTATTTAAAGTGGACTTTATGAACTGACTAATTACATCAGCACACGAGAATTTCTATGAACGAGAGCAAAAGAACCTACCAATTTTGCTTGGAAAGGTATTTACATATACCGTCAAGTGTTCTTTTACATACCACAATTGACATGGAACCGAAAACTTTACCAACCCTCCAACAGAAGTTGTGCTATGAATGTTTATTGCTCACAAAAAATCCGTTGGCCTCGGCTGGGTTTTAACCAACAAACATCGGGTCCTTAGACGAGCACTTTAGTCCAAGACCACCAAGGTCAACCAGTTATTGTTGTAAAGAAAAATTACAAGAGTTAAAACCACACCATCCAACATTGCGGAAATAGTTATTTAACTGAGCGGAGCAAGGTCCTAACTTAAACTTGATCATTTGGAATTTCGTCCGTTTGTTCCGCGATGACAATCAAATGTGTGGAGCAATAACTATTAAAATTGGCAGGGACATTCTTTGGACGTGGGCCGAAAGTTTAGATTTGATTATCCGTTTCAATATAGTGGCCACTCACACAATCATAAGCTATTTCACATCTGCCACCAAGGGCTTCCCTTTAAATTTTACACAAGATACTGTGAGAGCAATATTTTTATTGAACGCAGACTAATAATTGCACCACAATGATTTAGGACATTATAGGATTATAGGAAGTACCTATCACTATAGTATGAATTTTGTATGAAGAACATTAGAAATTAGCTACTAGAGTTACCGTACTAAAACAATTTTAATATTTTCACACATCAAGTCATATTATCTGAAACAGTCACTTTTGTTTTAATAGATCAATAGATATAAAACAACTCAAATATGATAGTAACATGCCATCAATTTTGCCTAAAAATAAATACTTTGGAATTTTCTCTAGGCGTACTGTTCTTTCAACCAAAATCGGCGTATATATTAGCCCATCACATCATTAGTCACACCAACGTATTTGAAGACACAAGTAACGAGTTTTGAACTTATTAATGGTTTTCAAACCTTTTATTAACATAATTATTTAATTTAATTTAACTAAACATACACTAAGGTTTCTCATTCATACAAATCAGTGAAAGATTTCAAAAAACAAAATTGCCTTGTATATGGGTTTGAGAGAAAGAGACACCCGAAAGTTTCTTTCTCTCTTAGACAATGTTGTGTAGATAGCAGAAAAATATTTAGCTTAAAGAGGTGTGTAAAGTTTATATAGAGGTCACTGCTTGAAATAACATTTTTGTAATGCAGTAATGGTCAATGGCAAAACCCTATGTAAAAGTTGATCAGACTTTTAAGCTTTTTAGTTGCATGATTTGCCGCTATATGAGAAAGCGTCGTGGTCGTTGCGGATAGTTGTGACGTTTAATAATGACAGCTGTTCATATTTGTCAGATTTTACTCCTGCACAATGGCTTTACATATAAAAAATAACAATAAATGTAAGTTTCCAGATTGTTTTAAAACTGACGTGTCAATGTTTATACGCCCTCAAATTTCGATAGACGTGAATTAAGAGAAAAAAGTACATGAAAGGTTTCTGGTCAAGAGAACTTCAGAAAAAAAATCTAATGATAAATTTTGTGAAAAATATTTTGACCTAAATATATTCTACGAAAGTGGATTGTAACAGGTAGGGATGAAAGAATTTTGCAAAAGGAAAGTGTGCAATTGCTTTTAATAAATTAAGGTTAGTTTCTCTATTAATTATATCCACATTGGTTGTTCAATGTTTGCAATAAAAAATATTCTGCTAGATATAAGTTATCACCCCTTCTATGTCGTTGGATACTTGTATATTTATTTATAAGAGTGATTTTTCTACTGCCTTAACCTTAGCCATTATTTATATAAAACAATAAAAAACTTTAATTTTTAATTGGAGATGGCGCTATAGAATTAATAAAAATAAAACACTTTATTTTCTCAAAACAGCTAATCACTAAGAAATTTTTATTACCATTTATACTTGAAAGTAAACTGCTAATCAAATGAAACTATAATCATATTTAGGCCTATTTAATATAATTTGATTTTTGAATAGTCAGACATCTCATTTGAATCAAAATCTAGACGGAGGGCCTACACTACAAGTTGTTTATTTGAACACTATTGTTCAAAACTTTAATTTATTTGCACATGAAAGGTTAGAAAGGTTAAGCAAGAAGGGGACGATGCTCAAAAACGTTACCTATAAATATTTGACTTTTTTTTTGTTGAATTCTAAAAAAATCTAAAATTTATCGTATTTATACACCCACAAATATATTATGGAAAATCGATAGAAACTAAAATTATATTATTTACATATAAAATTATTTGACAACGTCACATTAAATGGTAACACTATTTGTTTAATTTTTTTAGTGGCACTTGCCACAAAAGTATTAAATTATTCATAGAGGACTGAATCTGCTCACATCCAGATGTGTTAAACTCTCTCAATATGATTATTACAGCTTGGTAGTAACAATCGTTTTGTTGCTGAAAACAATATTATTAGAGTCATTTAACTAAATAATATTTAAGGATGATACTATCAATAATTGTCTTGACGTATAAGTCAAATATAGTATTTGAGTAATGTCTACATGAGGGCGGTAAACAAACCTGGGACCATTGTAAAGATGGAAGTATCAAAATTATATATTTCAATATCATTTTTTAAATAATAAAATTTTATTGAAACTTCATAGACCATATGCAAGATAGAGATGAATAAAAGTGAAAGGTGAGTAGTATTGATTTGCTTCGGTATTGAGCCTTTTGCAAGAACGTACCTTCTAAGATAGCTTATTAACACCCCTCACACTTTCAAATGTAGATTAATATTTTTTAAATCCACTCAAAAATCACACTTCTCATTCACTCTTCACGTTTGATTATTTAATTCTTGCAGTCTGCCTTATCCCTTTATTGGAGGAAAGACTTTAATTTTCGTATTCAGATAAATTACCCTAAATGCTACTCATCAGGATTAAATAAAAAATCCCTTCATATGTTATTAGCTAGACGGTAAGACTGATTGATGCCTTAGTGCCCTCATACAACTATAAATTATTGAAATAATAATTTATAACCATGTTTATGTGTTCAAATTTTACCAAACAAATAATTAGCGTGTGATTTATGGTACAGTGTTTCAAATAAATTTAAATTATATTACATCAATGAGCAAATGATTAAATTGTAATTTGAATGTTATCATTTGTTGTGAGCTATTCTTTTTATTCACTAGTTACCACATTCGGGATGAAATAACTACTGTCTAACAGTAAAATGTAAACATGGAGGTTCAAACTTATCTTTAAAATTTAAATTGCGCGCGTGCTATTCTTCAACGACACTAGCACCACTTGGCTTCAATATCTGATCACTATAACTACAGAGTAGCCAGACCCGCATAGCCCGTATATTCTAGACTCTGGGCGAAAGTAGCCTCAGGGGATAGACGATAGGTATTTATATCTGGCTTACTTTCTCATGTTAAACCTTGAAAGTCTGCCTGTCTGGACTTGTACTTTCAAATATCTGTCAATAATTATTATTGTCACATCTTGAAAGTGTAAGATTGTGTTCGTGTAGTTCGTCTTTGAATTGGATTTATTAATATTTAGAGTAAGTCCCAAATTTTATATTTCTAGATTTTTTAGCGTTCTAATGTGTTAGTTTATTAATATATAATATTGAATGTTAATATATTGTGTAATTTTTTTCAAAACTCTTTCATTGCACCATTAAAAGTGCTTTAAATACAGATGTTTACTAATTTAGAACACTGTTAGCATTAGCTTTATGATGGTTAAATTTCTAGTTTTCTTAAGATAATATTTTCCAATTAAAGTGGGATGCATTTCTATTATATTGGATTAAACTAACACACTACAATATAACTTTAGACATTGTTTCATCTACGATATTTTATTTAGAAGGAAGTAAGCATAGTCTAAAGTCTTGACTTGACATCTTGTTTCAGTCTCTTAAAATCTTGGCAGGCACATGAGATTGGCATCTTTATTCATAGTGTTTCTTATAATCTTTATTGGGGTGGTGTTATAAAATAACTTTGAAAGCTGTCGAGTTTGACTAATTAAAATAGGGGATAGGCTAGTCCCCTAATATGAAGTGAGGGCGGGATTTTTTTTTAGCTGTGTCAAATTATTAGAAATATGTTTTCTGGCACCTATACACATAATAAGATACTGAAGTTTCCGATTACAACAAAACAAACCTTTTCAAAAAATTCCAAACCATAATTTTTTTTCCTCTAAAACATCTATTTGACCTGTTAACATTATACCATATGCTTTACCATTGGAACATCTCAATTTGATTTTTTTGTATAGATATTGATAATATGTTAAAATACTAAATTTGATCTCAAAACTACAGCACATATAGGTTAGATAACTCATTGGCAACACCAAAACAATAATAATATGAAGACTGGAGGCCTATGTATTGGGTGGGTCTAAATAAACATTTTCGAAAAAATTTCCTCATGTTAACGAAACTTTCCTAGAACAGTTAAGGCACCTTAAATTATAGCCCATTGGTATCTTTAAATATTTATTAAAACACACAAGCGTCTCCGAGCACAACATTTTTCTTTTTTAAGTAATAGACCTAAATTTTGTAAATGATTAACTATTGGGCCTATTTTATTATCTTTACTAAACAAACTTTGAATGTTCTCAAATGAAACAACTTTAAGCAGATCTTCACATCTCCAATGCGCTGAGCATGAGCGTATCACTAATCATCTTAACTAGCCTAGATGTAGAATTTATCGTTTAGCATGTGATACTATATTTTTTGATGCTTAGGCCTAATATTAATAATGTTTTCATTTAAAAAAGTCAACTGAGGTTAACCTAACCTTTCATGTCTGAATAAATAAAAATTACCAAGCTTTGTCTAACCTTTCATTTGTCAGTAAATAAAAATTTCTGTTAACTATCTATAGGCCCCGTGCTTAAAAATAACAATCAGGTGAAATTTTTAAGAATTGTTTTAACCCAAAAAGATTTCTTCATCACCTTTGTTTTGTTCTAATCGGAAATTTCAGAATCTTGTTGTGTGTATAGGTGCTAGTAAACATTAAATTTCTCATAATTTGACAAAGAGAAAAAAAAAGAAGCCCACCCTCAGATCACATTATAGCCTTAAATTATATTAAGAGTATGGCTGTATCTGAATAGTCAAGTACACTTGGATGAATGTACACTTATCGCTCACTTGAGTTAGAATACTGCAATATACTATTTGAATGGCAAACCATCCTTCACACACCCTTGAGTCCGCAGTGCTACTTCCTACCATTGAGCTTAGAAAGTATTTTAAACGCCATCTATCACATATCACATTACTATATGAGCTCTATCTCTAGCAGACAAAAAAATAAACAATTAATTGTCAGTCAAATACAGTATCAAGGGTGTGTCAATAGTGTGTGAGGGGTGCATCGGCACACTTTGTGACTATTCTGATAGATCCACACTTAATCACATGATTGCCAATGCAACTATCAAGTGAACATCAAGGGTCAACGGCATGTGAAATGGACTATTCGGATACAGCCGTTAACTCTTAGTGCCTATGATTTTATTTTAATGTAGTAGCCAAGGTACCTCGGTTTAATCAATCAAGATGATAACACTATTAAATAAGCTTAGGGCTTACTTAGTATCTACCTCAAGAAAGATATAACTAAATTACTGGTAGGCCTACATAATCTATTTAATATTATTCTGAAACATTAATGATTGCCTACATTCTAAGATTAATTATAAATGGTTTTAGGTTTGGCAGTAATTTTCCTAAAATTTTGAGCACAATGTGGCTAAATATACTGAATATACTGAATATTGAGCCACAGTGTTGGAGGGTTTTAGACTTTCATCTTTAATAATTTACTCACCTAACCTTTTGTTAATCAATAATGATTTCTCACTTTAGCAAATTAGTACATTTTCAAATTCCTTTGTTTTCTTGCACTCATGAAGTTGCTTCTAACGTCAACATGTTTTTTAAACCCCAAAGTAATAATTTTGTTGATAATATAGGCCTACTTTCAAAATTAAATGCTCTGAACAGAAATGAAAAACATGTAAAACATCTAAATGGTCTGTGCCATTTTTATTCACGTCCTGAAACCAGAGAAAAAGTCAACATAAATAAAAAAAAAATATGTTGACAAATTGTTTTTTTCGGCTAAAATGTCAAAATCTTTGGTTTGATAATAAAAATATATGCTAAGAAAATATATGATAACTTTGGCCTACCACTAATTAATTTACTGCAAGTTTTATGAAAATAAAAAAAACTTGAAAAGGGCAGAGAAGAGAAAATAGTTTTTACTCTGGTGCCTGAAAATGAAATTATTTTTAAAATAAAAATGTCCCAAATATCACAAAAAAAAGTTTAATAACAATTATTTTACACTCCAGATCACACTATCATGGCGCATTGGGGAAACGAACTTGAAATTCTTTCCGACTTGGATAAACTGTCTGTGTTTACGACGGGTCAACTGACCAAAGACACACTTATACGCCGAGGCAACAAGATCGTCACCAGTACGTCGTTTGGTCGTGGGATTGTGAATAAACGCCCAGGAAAAGCACCCAAAATTGGCAACCATTTTCACCCATCATCACAATCATCATCAGCCTCATCATACTCGAGCGATGAGGATTTGGTAAATATTTTAAGTTTTATCTAGCATAGCATTAAGAGCGTCAAAGCCATTTTCATGCCTTTTTCAGGGTTTGCACCCATGGGAAAACGAGGAATTTTATGTGTTTGGAGAAAACCAGAGAATTTAACGAAAAGATAAAAATAAATAACATAATATTTGTGAGCAGGACATTTAATTGCAATCTTTTATAGGCCTTTGCACAGAAGAAAAATCAAGCTGGGAAACTAATCATGCTGATTTGAACACGTCTTAATTCACCTGAGACATTGCCTCAAAACTGTATTTATTTACTCGTCATGGCAAATAATCCGGTTTCAATCGCCAATAACCAACTTCTCTTGGCAGTCGTTTTAATGAAAAATGAAATCAACATCTAGTCCGTTAATTTATTACTGTGAAAGGATTAACCCATATTTTCCAATGATACATTTTTCGGCCATGGCGGGAATTGAGCGTGGGCCCCTTAGCTCAGTAGACAAACACTACCGATTGATTTAAGGTGTCAAATCTTTCTTTAATACAGTACTCTTTATTTAGATAGGCTCCGCTGAGCTGGAAATTTGTTTGGGAAAACCTGGAAAAAACAGTTAAATTTTTATTAAGAAAATAGTGGCAACTTGTTTTTACTTGATAATATATATTTTTTATAATGAGGCTAATTAGTTGGAACTAAAACAAATGTAACTGTGATGAATAAAAATCAATGATCAATTACCTGTCACCAGTTGGTACTCTTAACTAGTGTTCCTTGTTTACTGACCAGGTGTACTAAGGTGGTTTTATTTCTATGGTTTTTCACACTTCTAACAGGAGAATGTGGTTACATTCTATCTAAAATTATACTTGACCAACCTGCTTTGATGATCGAATGGACCAAAACGTCACTGTCACAATGGTCAGAACTTCTGTTGATGGTGGGGAGATTGTGGTTTGAATCCCGGTCGGGAGTACTGAGGGTGGCTTTTACTAAATAGTTTTTCACTCAGCCTCCACACATATGAGGGTACACTTTCTTTTAATTTAACCTTCCTAATACCTAGTACATTAGCATAATTAGTACATTTATGTATAACACAAATGAGTAGTGAAGTGTGATGCTAGGAAATTAATTAAAAATCTACCTTGCTCAGTTAATAAAAAAATCAGAGTTCCAAATGTGCTGTTATGATTGACTTTGACTTGGGAGGCCAGAATACATTTAATTTTGTCATACTTTCTACAAGTGAATGCAGGCTGTTTCCTAAAATTCACCCTAAGTTAGATAACTTGAAGTTTCCAGTAACCAACTAGTCTGATGGTATTAGAAAAAGTTACAATAAAAATAAAAAACTGTAAGCAATAATAAAAAGATTAATTTTACCTTCCAGGCCCTGGAAAATGAAATGCCTTACGGTTTCACGGCACCTCCACCTTTTTCTCTGGGTCGGGGCAGGTTGATCTACGAGGATAGCTACGAAGACAACAAGATAGCCCGCAGGGAAGCGGATCTACAAACACAACTGCGAATGGCAAGAGTGGTTTTGGCATAAGTTATCAAATTTGGCAAAAATTAATTTTCTGTAACTAACCTCTGCCAATAAGACAAAGGTGTCACATTCTTCTGGACTGGTTTTTCAGGGATCGGGAGAGCACTGAGGGTGGTTTTTTAATACCATCAATGGATTTTTTGCTACTTTTTTTTTAGATAGTATTCTTATTTGCTTCTCCTGTTTCTTCTTAAAAAGATATTTTAATGTTTTTAAAGAATAATCACCGTAGGCTAATCTTATTATAATTAAACCACACCCTGAACCACTTTAGGTCATTTGACCACAAAAATTGTATTGTACAATTTTAACAAGTGTATAATTATAAGCTATAAATATTTATTCAATGATTTCAAATCATTACAATTCACAAGCTATAAGGGGTAAAACGTGCTAGTTTCTGCTTTTTACGTACCATTGTTAAGTTAGAATAATTATTGTATGGGGTTTAAATATAGTAAATAGTACAATGTACACAATGAAATATCAATATTGTGTTTATTAATATTTTAAATATTATTACTTTGATATTAAAATATTTCATATTGAAATATTTTAATTAGGCCTATTATCAGAGCCCTGCTTTTTTGGTGAATAAAAAAGCCCAATTTCGTTTTTAAGTTTCCCAAAAGCGGTGAATAAGCGGTGAATTACAAAAATCCTATTTTTGCGACGAAATTATCGAATTAAGACAAAAGCGTTAAAAAAGTGGTTTTTACCAAACTTTCGTGATTAAGGTGACTTTGTTGGGTTAAAACTATACTTCCAGGACAATGTTTGAAACAGGTAAACTAAAAATATTGAAGTGAAAACCAAAAATTACATTTTGTTTGGACAAAACGGTAAAAAACACTAGTCCGCAAAAAAATGTGCTGTCAACTTATTAAAAAAGTAAGATTTAGCGGCAGCTGGTCCGGTAAAAGTATGTACAAGTCACAAAGACAAAATATTACACACAAATCATCTTGTTACTTAACAAAAATTGTTACTATATTTTTAAATCTCAATTTAGGCTAGAAAAATGCAAAATAACTACTCAACATCACAAAACTGCAACATGCAGCTGGTAACAATGTTATCCACTTTCATTGTGGTTTTGCGAATGCCGAAAATCGCGACTAAATTGCGATTATCGAGGACATTGTTTAAAATCGCGAATATCGCGCTAAAACGCCGATTTCGTGAATTATCGCGACAATTCTGAGCATATATTTGCAATCAGGGTAACCTGAAATGTGAACATCTGAAAGAAAAAATGCCATATCTAACATTAGTGAATTATCGCGATCTCCACAAACGCAGGGCTCTGCCTATTATTAATATAAATGATACTGTTAAAATTCCATTGTGTACACCCCATATTAATGTCTAGTGGTACTAAATTTCATCCCCAAACCTTAATTACTTTATTTTAACAATGGTACAGGAATAGCAGACACTAGCAAGTTTGACCCCTTATAACTTGTGAACTGTAATTATTAGAAATAATTGAATAACTATTTGTTAAGATTGTGCAATACAATTTTTTGTAGTAGTTATACACTTGTTAAGATTGTGCAATACAATTTTTGTGGTCAAATGAACTTAATACCCAACTTTAACATCACCATCAACATCATCATCACTAGTTTCCAGTTTTGTGGCCACGTCATTTTAGTAAAAGACTTCATCTTCCTCTATCATTCCACCATTCTTCCACCATTCTTCCTCCTTTAATCACTTCCATTCTTCTCCTCTCATTGGCACACTTATTTATTTTCAATAACAATAATGGTTTCAGTTAAAGTCTATAGACATAATATGCATGTTAGGCCTACTTAAAATGTTCACATACGGTAGGTAAATTATTCATTAAAGTAGTACATTGAACTAATTTTGTATACAAATAACTTATTAAAATTGTACTTATAAAGTATTTTATTTATTTGCTGAGACTTGTAGAAAGTACTCCTTGATTTACAAGTAGGCCAAATCTTAAACATATTTGACTAAAACAATAATTGTAAAATTTCACTTGTTGAATTGGCAATATCTCAGTTACCTAAAAAACTCGATATTGCTTACACAGCATATCTGGGGTTCAATTTACTCGCAATGCAACAAACAGGTTTCAATGTAATGTTTAACTTGCTGACTAACACAATTCTAACTACATTTCAGGCATGTGGGAAAGGCTATTCCAATGAGCTGATTGAGAATTACTTAATGCAACATCAAGGTAAGTCATTGTCACGTTCATTGATATTTAACTTAAGCACTTGTTTTACTGTGGATTCACACGTTTGCCGAAAAACAAACGCAGAACAGAAACAGGGCCAATCACAAGATTTCTGTTTCTGATGAAAGTCAACTAATTTCTATTTCATCTGCTATGCCCAAGATCTTCGGCATAAGAAAACCAGTTAAATCTAAAATCCGTGCGCATGCGCTGTAGAGCTAGAAGCAAGTAGGAAACCTTGTTGGCTTTCGTGAGAAGATTTTAAATAACTCGTTAATGGAAGGACACTATATATGTTTTGTATTGTGCCAGGACACAATGTTATAATTTAAAAACATCCATCATGACAATGATCTAAAATATTTATGTTAAGGGTAATGTACAAAATCTGGATAGTGTCTAGATTATCCGGGAGATGTCAGCATTATTCAAGTGCAGTGTATAAAGTCAGATATAGACAGTAATTTATCTCATATACGACCTTATCTAGATAATCTCGACATTAGCCATCAAGACTTAGATATCATTGAATACTATTTGTAAATCTAACTAAGTTTCATTATGGATTATATTTTGGAATGCTATTTTGATCTGAGACCTGAAATTGGATCGTGGCAATGGACTGACATTCAAAATGCCCCATTTTGATGATTTATTTTCCACTCATCCAACCCAACCTAACCTGAACTAACCTAGCCTAAACTCACACAATCTATTCTAACTAACCTAACCTAACCTAACCTAACATAGCTTAATCTCAAACCTAGAATTTGACATCCAAGTGCTGCTGTATAGTTTCAAGATTATCTGGATAAATTTCAAAATATAATATTTAATCACCTCTCATTCAACATTATTCTGGTAATTAGGTTAGTGTCGACTTTATCCAATCTCGGACTTTATTAGAAATGTCACGATACCTCTTTTTTTTCGATTCCAATTCTTAAGTTCAATCTCGATTTTCGATTCTGATTCTTGAACATTTTTTTTCTTTACTTTTCCTCATATACATTTTTTTTATGTATTCAACTTTATAACATACCAAAAAACTAAAAAAAAACTTTCATGGTAATAACAAAAAAAAAATTTAACAAAGAAAAATATCAATTCTATTAAGTATTAAATCATATAATCAAAATAATAAAATAATAATTAGGAATTACATTATAGTAAACATTTATCATTAGCTAAAAATAAAGCCTCATTGAATCAAACCTTTCTAAATTTAAAAAAATAAAACAAGTATAATAAACAGTTGTTGAGAACACAAGTCTATTCATTTCACCAAATAGGACCGTTAAAAATGACATTGGAAATAAGACTTGAGTACCATTCTGTTAGCAAGTAAACAAACAAGATAATAATTTTAGGCATCAATTAATTTTTAAATTATAAGAAAATTATTATTATTACTAGCACTGCGTCTTACTACCCGTTCGAGTTATACACACTTACGCTAATGTGTAATGGTAGGGTGATTGTGAGATGAAATGGAGGCCCTACAGTTTAACGGGGAATCCGAACCACGGTGGAGGCCTGGCATTCCTCACATTCACAAGTTGTGATTAATTAATAAAAGAGTAAAAATGTATTTGCTTAGGCCTATAACATTTGTCACAAATAAAACTGTAAATTTGTAAAATAAACAAAATTACCTTTGTAAAACGAGTCAAAAACTTCTTTTTTTATGTATTTAATAATTGTTATTGTATAGAAAATCTAATGTGCCTGATACCCTACTCCCCCCTCAATGCTAAACTTGGACTCTACCATTACAACACATGGTTGCTTGAAACTTTAATCTCACAACCTTATAGGTATTTACTAAACACACTAAAAGTCTTCATAACTGAAAATCAAATGAAAAATTCAAATCAACTCAAAATTGATACAACAAATTGCAGATTTTATAACCAAAAGAAGAACCCATTTCATACTTTACAAAAATTTAAAGTTGCCTGCCATAATTGATCCAACACACGTTAGCTTGCCAGAAAATAGGAAGAAGTTTTGGGAACGACATATTGAATATATCAGACTATGCTCTAAATCTATTGAATTAAACTAAATACAACATTTTTTGCTCCGTTTTTTAACTCCGTTGATTTTTGTTTTATTTCTATTTAACTTGTCTAATTCAAAGAGCTAAACAAATTTAAAAACTGAAAAGTGACAAAGAATATAATTACAGGAGAGTGCCCATCTTAATTTAATCTAAATATCATAGCTTTCAATATACACGGTGTGATATATCGATTGTTTGTTTAGAATGGATTCATGTATTCTGACAGTCTCACCTAACTTTTACTTTTTTATAAAAAGTGTGTCAATGTTGATAAGTTTCTACCTCTTTTTACTGTCATAATGACAGGTCGTATTATATTCGAGACCATTTATTTTTCATGTGGAAGATCTCAATATGTTAGGATCATATTATATTCAGGGTTATACTATATTCGGGCCAATACAGTATATTTACAATTGCCAGAATTTAAGTGAAATGGCAACTAAACTAATATGAAATAAGATAATTGATTATTACCTATTCTGAATGTTGCCGTTTTGTTTAGTTGCCAGTTATATTGAGAGCTAAGAATCGAAGTAACAAGAATTGTAATATTAAGATCGATTTTAGATTCTTTTGATACCAGTAAGAATTGAGGGTATTGACGTATCGAGTTTGACAGCTCTAGACTTTACCCATAACATATACACTAGAAAATAAAAATATATTGATAATCAGTGGTTTTCTAAGTTTTCATTGCAATGTATCATTGGTCAACATACAGTGTGTGAATCAAGCTTTACAACACCCAGACAGATTCTGCTCTCTACTTTTGGTGAACGTGTGAATCAAGCCTTACAACACTCAAACAGAATATGCTCTCTACTTTCGGCGAATGTGTGAATCAAGCTTTACAACACTCAAACAGAATATGCTCTCTATTTTTGGTGAACGTGTGAACCAAGCTTTACAACACTCAAACAGAATATGCTCTCTATTTTTGGTGAACGTGTGAACCAAGCTTTACAACATTCAAACAGAATATGCTCTCTATTTTTGGCGAATGTGTGAATCAAGCTTTACAACACTCAAACAGAATATGCTCTGTATTTTCGGCGAGTGTGTGAATTAAGGCTTACAACACTCTAACAGAATATGCTCTGTATTTTCGGCAAATGTGTGAATCAAGCTTTAATGTACACTCTCTTTACCCTATAAGCTGGTAATCCTACCTTTATGGACTAAGCCATAGTGTAATAATTCGAGGTAAGTTTGCTGCTTCCTTTCAGGGTAGCTTAACACCATTATTTATAGTCATATCTGTGTAGCATTGTTTCCAGCCTTAACTTAAGTTATATTAGTTAAGTGCCGCAATCTTCCTCCCTCACTCTAGCCCACTTCTCTCACCTTGTCTGCACTCCCCTGGAAATCTGCTCTTTCCCACCTCCTTAATCTCCCTTGTGGTCTTCTTCTTGTACTCTTGAGCTCCAACATTTGATTCCTTCAATATCTCTCTTCCCATTCTCTTGACATGTCCATACCACCTCGTTCTTGAATCCTCTATTAAACAGCCTCGTGGTTTAGTGGTCAGGGCCACTAGCTGCTGGCCTAAAGGACCTGGGTTCGATTCTTAGCTGGTGCTTTTCTCGAAAGAGGAATAATATAAATAACAAGATTAAGCCCTCAGAGTTTTTTTAGCATCCTGTCTTACTACCTATTTAGGCTATATGCTTCTGTACTAATTATCCTAATTTGTTTTAGGGATAAGGATGGTTATAGGAAGAGTACCGGCATTTTCATGGAGGGAGAGTGGAAAACTATTTTGGAAAACCAACCTCAGCACACATGATCTTAATTGATCGCTCTAATGTAACTGATGATTTCTGCATGTCCATCAAAGACTCTGCCTTAAAATACGAGTGAAGAATGACTCTGATCACGGGACGACTCCTGGATAGCTCAGGGGTTAGAGCATTGGCGTACTATGCCAAAGGACCTGGGTTCGATACCCTGTCAAAATGTCATTTTTAAATTTAAGGAATAAATTAAATATAATAATGCTAGTTGGTGAATGTATGGTCACTGTTATACCAGGGCTCCCGATGTCACAAAAAAGTGGCTGGTATAACTAAAAAAAGGGGTGGGGGTTTAATTGATCTTCATATTTGCACAAATATCTGACACCTTAGCTAAGTTGGTTGTGTGTTTCTCTACTGAGCTAAGGGTCCCGAGTTCGATTATTGGCATGGTCGAAAAATTTATCATTAGTAAAATGTGGGTTTACCCTTTCACATTGATAAATTAATGGCTGGGGACTGAATGTCGTTCCTGTTGTAATCTTAAGTTAGATTATAAGTCGAACATGAAGCTATGACAGGCCTAGCAAGTCGGTAGTGGAAAATATTTGGCTTGAATAAAAAACTGACCCAGGCCACAGGCTGGAAACAGTAATGGATGTAAAAAGAAAAAAGATGGACATGGTACAAATAATATTTTTAAATGGTTTTTATTCACATTATTTTTACAGTGTCGTCAGATGAAGAGGAACAATTCACTGACTGTCACAGAAGCAGAAGTGCATCAAGTATTAGCTACAGTTCCTCTCCGGATAAGTCTTCACATCAATCGCCGCCACCTTGCGTACCAAAGCGTGCCAAGGACCTCCCTCGGGAACATTGTCAAGCGGAGAAGCAGATCTTAGACCCGGTCCATGCCACACCATCACCGGAACCTGACCCTGAAGCTACCAATGTTTTGCAACCAAGTCTTCCCAAAAAACAAAGTTCGGTCAGAAGTCGAAATGTTTTACTTAATAGCATCACAAATTTAAAAATCAACAAAGTTATTTCCGATTCAATCTCTCGCGATAATGATATTAAAAAGGCTATTATTAATAAATCAATAGATTCATCTTTAGATAAAGAGGACGCGCTATCAATAGATACCCGCAATTATTTTATACCAGCTGATACCAAGAGAGATTTTTATAGCCTTAAACAGATTAAAGAATCTTTAGGAGTAGACAGTGCGGATGATTACTTTACAAACCGCCCTCGCCCGACTAATTTTTGCCCTCCCTCTTTAGTCGGTATAGAATCTCTCGGAAAATTTCCCAAACATTCCAAACATAATAAAGACTTCAAAATGAATATTGACGATTTTCCTCCTTTATCTTAGTATATATTTATATTTTAAAATATTTCTCCGTTTGGTGAATCAAGGGGTACAAGAATATTTTAATAATTGCAAGAGTTCCCCCTTGTTACAAATTAAAAAAAATAATAATCAAGTTGTCACACTTTTTTTTTAATACTTCCTTAAAAATTTGAGTCAACATTAAACCATGATAGCATTTGAGTTTTAGGCACTTTTAAATATCTTTTTTACATGTTTGCCAATGTATTCAACAAAATATTCTGGTTCGCTGGTAGCACTGTTGAAGTTGTATTTAAACTTTAATAATAAACAGCGGCACTTTGAATTCTCATTCTTGAAGATATTTGCGTTTATAGAATTGGTGGTTTTTTTTCCAAAGATTAATCTGGAATTTGTTTTAAAGCTATTATGCGACTTACAATATATTTATTTAACTACCAACTTTTTATACCAAAATGATTCTTTTTATCTAACAAACTTCAATTGTTTTATTTACCATAAATCAGTGTGTGCGTCCGTTGCTTGTAATTATAATATATACCTCAAATTTTTAAGGAAAACAACAAATCTTAATCCTCACAACTGTTTCAAGTGTTGAAATTTCGAGGTGTGTGTGCTCTTATAACTTTGAATAAAGTTTTAGCAAGTTTGAGTAATAAAGAACAATATTTATATACAGGTATTTCAAGTCGAATTTCTCTGATTGATCTTGCATGAACTATAAATCCAAACGGATATTTTTTTATGAATTATAAGGTTTTGTAAAAAAAAATATACATATCTGAAATTTTAGTTAAATTTAATTAGGGCTGGGCCTATCAGCTTGTTTGCTGACCAAACTATGCCGATAATTTATTGCTGATCTTTTTTTTCTTTCAATATTACAAAATAAATACACAAAACAACATACACACATTTTTGAATGCAGGTCTACACAATTTTATGTTAATTACATTCTTGGTAAAAATATTGATGAATTAAAAAAAAATCATAAAAGGAAACTTGAATATACTATGGCAGCTATTTCAAAAAGAGGGAGGGGGAGTTACAAGATAGATAAGCGTCTTAGACCTCTTTATTATAAATCCAAAATGTTTAACTGCGAGTATAAATTATTATTCATTTATTATAATAATTTCAAAATTAGCACAAAATATATCTCTTTAAGGAAAACCTCTTTTCGCTAAGCACAATAGGGCTTTTACAAGTCCTGTTAAAAAAAATTCCTGATTTTTTTTTATAATTTTTTCGGCCTTACCTACAACTCATTCAGCTTTGTCACCTTCAAAGTACATCCCTCCTCGGATGATACATCGCTCCCAACGCTGTTTCCACATTTTGAAGTAGTCCTGATAGGCGTTTTCAGGGATTACTCGTTGGCTGGCCTGCGATTTTTCTTTAATATCTGCAATTGTGTCGAATCTTCATCCTTTCAAAGTGGATTTTAGTTTTGGGAACAGGAAAAAGTCCGCTGAGGCCAGATCTTGTGAGTAGGGAGGTTGAGAAAGCACGGTGGTTTCTGTTTTGACTCAAAAGTCATGAATCAGTAGCAATGCGTGTGCAGACGCTTTGTCGTGACGGATGAAACAGGACTTGTTTTTCCACAACCTGGGCCTTTTTCTCCTGACATTTTATCGCAAACGTCTCAAAACTTCAAAATAATACCAAGGATTTACTGTTTGTCCTTCCGGTAAAAATTAGTGTTGAACAACACCCTCGATGCCAAAAAAGCAAACTCAGTCAGCATGACTTTCATGTTCGACCTGACCTGGCACACTTTTTTTCTGTTTCGGCAAATTCGTTTCAACCCATATTGAATACTGGGTTTTCTTCTTGGCATCGTAGCTGTAGACCCATGTCTCATCGCCAGTGATAATTATCTTCATGAAATTTTCGTCCTTGTTTGCGTGATCCAAAAGTTCCTGCCAAATTGCAAATCGATTGTGTCCCTGATCCTGAGTCAGCAACCGTGGGATGAACCTTGCAGCAACACACTGCATTTACAATTTTTCTGTCAGAATGTCGTGACACGATCTCATTGAAATCATAAAGTCATCTGCGGTTTCTCTATCAGTCAATCGACGGTTTGAACCCACAGTTCTCTGAACTTGGGCCACATGAGCGTCGCCAGTTGACGTCGAAGATTGCCCTGAACACAGATCATCATCACTTGACTGCCAACCATCTTGGAATCGCTCAAACCATTCATAAAACTGTGTACGACCTAGGTACTGATTTCTAAACTTGTTTCATCATTTCATCAGTTTCCTTAAATCCTTTCTCAAATTTGATGCAAAATTTAATGTTGATACGCTGCTCGAAAAACTCAGCCATCTCTAAAATTGCAAGACATGCACAGCAAGCTTCTAAACAAAACAATGCAGTGTGAATTGTGAATCTTTCCGCTATAGAGCACCACTTACCAAACATCTCTACGACATCACGTTGGTGCACTATTTAAATAGTCCAGGAACTTTTTGAACAGCCCACATACAATGAAAAGAACACAGTTCACATTTTACATTGCTACCACTGGACAAAAGATTTAATGGCTGTGTACAGTTATTCCAAGGCTAATATTCTGTTTGTTTTCATCTTTTACCTGAAAAGTAGCTAACAATTATTATTATTTATATATTTTAAATAATATACTTCAACCAAACAAATGGTAATAAATGACAAAATTACCTTATTGGCTCGAAAATAAGCCGCAATTTTTTTTTCTCCAAAAAACAGATCTCATAAAACTTTAATGCAGCCTATAATCACACTCTTGGATAATACACATTCAATTTTGTACCTATAGGATACGCATGTTGTTAAATCTATGTATATCGAAGTTAATGGCCACCACTTTATAAAAATAGATGAACCTTGATAGTTGGCAAAATCATTTAAAAATATATGAACCATGACAGTTGGCAAAGTTATTTAAAAATAGATGACGAATGACTATCTTATTAGTGTGTACAATATTTGAGCCATAATGGCTGTCAGAATAAAATTAGTTTCTTCAGTGCATTCTCTTGGCAATATATCCTTTTGGTAAAGGGAGCTTAAATATTTCGAGTTAGATTTTGTTTCAGTATGTTGGTCAACATTATTCTATTGTGAGAACAATAGTTTAGTATGTGTGATGAATAATTTTTCATTACTCTAAAAGTGTCTCATTGTTAGCCTATTTTTTTCTCTGATCACATTTTAAGTGTCATTATTTATTAATTTCCAAGCAATTTAATTTTGAGTATGAATAACTTATCTTTTTATTTCCAAGTGACATCATTTTAAGTGTAAATAGTGTGGTTTTTTTTCTTTGAAAGTGATTTTATATATTTAAGTAACCTAATTTTAAGTGTAGGCACCTACCAATAAATAATTTTTCTTTTCAAATGATTTAATACACACTGATATTATTTAAGTGGGAATATTGTTTTTTCTTTGAAAGTGGTTGAAAATTTAGGGTGCTGCATATATTCGGGGCCAATACAGTAATATTTTAAAGTCATTAGATTTAGCTATCGGTTTATATTTATAAAATGTGTAATTAAGGTTAAACATTATTTGAGCAATGAACTACAGTTAAAAATATTTTTGAAGGTTTTTTTAATCATCCCTTAAATCTACACACATTTCAGAAGATTGGTGAAACTATCAGGTTCAAAATTATGATTGTCCATAATCGGCCGATGATTGTATTGGTAATCAGCATCTGCCCAGCCCTAAATATAATATAACTGTACAGGTTTTCTTTTTGGTTTTAATCTCATGAAAGAAAAGATTGAAGGACTTGAAATAATATTGTGAAATAGAATGTAACTAATTAAATCAAAAAATTTCAAGATAAACTTAAAAATAACTACTTAAAATGTTTTGAGTTTTGTAAAATTTTTGAGCATAGTTCGGACAACTGCTAAATCTCTATTTGAACTTTAAATTTAGACTTCGCACACGCACCTCTTATAAAACTGAAACATATCTTTTTAATTTAATGAGGTTTATACTACAAAGAGAGTACAGGAATAAATATTTTAAAACTTTTATAATAAATAACTGTATTTTTTGGATCGTCTATTGTTGATTGTGCTTGTAATTTCTGGGGGAACTCTGTGGCTGACACTAAATGAACATTAATCAAATGTGTTTGTAACTTGCTTTCCAATTCATTCATTCAGCCATTCATTGATCTTTCCATTCAGAAACAAGACCTGAATTATCTAGGTTTCTATTGAAATCAGGACTATCGATGATGGAATGTTTGATTCTGGAAGAGAGAACTAAATATCAAAGCCAGACTGGCAGAAAACTGCAAATAACACATGAGTAATCAGTTTTATTCTGTTACACTTGTGGCTGTTAATGTATGTATAGGAATTGGTCAAGCTTTAAGCACGGCTTTAGATTAACTTGACCATAAATTCCTATTTTTAAACTATTAATAGTTTGACCAATCAATAAAATTCACAAGCACTTTTTTCGCATTGGAAATATTATCATTAACATTTTTATAATTTCACCTTTGGCTGGACCGATACTTTTTTCTACTGATCAGGTCTAAAGGGTTAAAATTTCCAGAGGCGTGGATTGTTTCTATGGCCTTAAGTGGTGTGCAAAGCTTCAATAACATCAACTTCAGTCTGAAAAAAAATATATTAAAAAAAGTCAACTTTGAAAACAATGTAAGATTGCTACCTACAAGCATCTCACCCATTCTTTTTGTGTTTTCTTATTTTCTTTCAACAAAGAATGCATCACAAATAAACCACATGTCACTATCGCATTCATTATGATACTGAACATCAACTACAACAAACTGTCGTGAATATGGGAACGACCTGAGCAGCTACATACAACACGAGTATACGTAGCCGTTTGTGACGGCAAATTTTTTCTGCATGAGCTTGTGTTCATTCTCATTCTACTCATGCAGGCAAAATGCTCAAAGGGGGACCACCTTATGGGGTCACATTCTTTGAGGAATTCTTTGGGGTATTAGGCGCCTCTCTTTGTTAAAACTTTTTCATTCCCTTGGTAATCAGTCAGAAAAATCCTTATGTGACATGGTTCAACTCAAAGCTAGCAATGTATGTCGTCAAAATTTGTGTAATGATAGCTGCACCTAGGGATGTGAAAAAAGTATTAATACTTTACTAATATCGATATTTTCCTTTTGATACTATTATTTTTACTGGTATTATTACTCACACTCTGCCATCGAAAGAAACAACAATTTTTTCAAACCTTCACTCATGCTGGTATTAAACGTTTACTAGGGTGGACTATGGAGTAAGAACAAATGCCACTATTTCTCAATTCACACTCATTTTCTGCATGACACGCAAGGAGCAACTCTTATCATTCAATCCTCTTTTAAATCATCATCATTATAGCTGTTCTTTCATATTTGTTATTCAATACAGTCTGATGCCTGACTGGGTGGGGCGAGTGGCGACTAGTCTACTACCTCTTCCTTTATCAATGAATATGGTCATTACAAACTAAACGAAAGAAACTTTTTTAGAGCTCAATGAACTCGGTTAACTCACGAGTGCCCCAAATAGATGAAACATGAAAGCTTATATGCATTTTGATATTAATACCTAATGTTTTTGGTACTAGTACGGTATTTATATTTTTATTCCGATACTTTTAATGAGTACAGTATTGATACTTTTCTTTCAATATCATATCCATAGTTGCATGGCTTGTTTTTTAATGTTTGAAGCAAACCAAAGAGTTGGCTCAGAGTGGCGCTGCAAACATTTGAGAATCCATTTTCATTCGGGTAACTTTTCTTTAAAGATTGCAATACTTCTCCCTTATTTATTTTAATATGACCGAATAATGGCACTAAGGTCAAAGGAATTAGCTAGAAAACCAAACTTGCTATGTTTTATATTGCAATTCACAAAAACAGGATCCTTCTTTGGCAGTAAATAAGTTCAGCCGTACAGGAGTTAATTTTTTTTAAAAATTGGTTGTTTACACAGTTTCACAGTTTACACAGTTTCGAAAACTACCCGTTGTTTTGCTTGCAAGGTCAGTTGGTGTATGAACAGTACTAGTAATAACATTCATTATATAGCCAGTCCCTGTGATGAATGGAGTGATGGTGTCATTTGGTGGATTTGGCAGACTGTTGTGCAATAGTACACTTAGTCAGTGATACCTAAGATTTACAGCGGACAGTGGAACTGTGTAGGATCCAACCAACCTTCGGGTTGAGTACTCATACATACAAGGTATATAACAAATCAGGATGGCTCTCAATATTTTTAGGGGTGAAGCTTTGTAATTGTCTAAGCCGGAATTTCATTTGAAGCGAAGTTGAAGTTGATATTTTGATTTGAAGCTTTGCACACACTTGGATATTCTTCATCAAATTAATTTAAAAAGTCTTTAGGATATCTCATTGTAATTAATAAGGGTATTTTAAGTGGAGGGCGTTGAATTTGTTAAGGAAGCACATTCTCTATCAAGACAACTTAAAGACTGGAATACTTTTATGTTGGTGGCTATAGAAAACGAGAGATAATCTTTTTATGTAAAGAATGTTCAAAATTCTACTCGTAACTGCTAAAACCTATTCAAATTTCCTCCAGATTGTATTTTTTTAAGTGGCGGTCATATTTAAGTACTTTCACTGTAATGGCATTGTTTTAAAATATTGGTATTGTGGGTAGTTTACTTGAAGACAGAAATTGCTTGACGTTGAGTTTTTTGTACTGCGCACATTTGGTTACAGTTGAGCATTATTTCAGGGAAAAGTGTCTTCCTGAGAAAATGATTTTTCAATAAAGCGATATTGTATTTTGTGACATTGGATGAATGTAGAGCTGACCATTGTGGCATATATCTACAGACGCCATTCTCGGAACCTAGGTTCTTATGCCTGAGTAGGGAAAATAGAGAATTAATAAGCTCTAGTGGTTAATTGGTGATTAATTTAATTATTATATTTATAAATATATGTCTCTAAGTTAGGTGAACGAGTTCTTAAGTTTAAGTTTATATACAAGATCACACTTGTCTCTCCTTGTGACCAATTGCTTAGAGTGGTCTAACATAAACCTGGGCGACCATGGTTTGTTTCTAGGTGCAGGTGACTTAATTAATTTACATTTTTTATCAGATGGAACTCACTTCAATGGTCGCATGGTCTAACACGCCACTCTCACGATAGAATGGTTTGTTGACAACGAGGAGATCGAGGTTTAATTCCTGGTATGAGTGTAACCCAAAAGGGTAGTAATACGCGGTGGGGGAAAAAAATGATATGGGTTTGTGTTTTACCCATAGGGTGCAATTCTGAGCACTATTGTTAAAAGTATGCTGTCAGAAGTTGCTAGTTTGTAAGTTGTGTACTGATGTATTTGTTTTTGAATATTTTGCTTTCCAGTTGTTAATGGGCATTTATTTTTCCTTGTAATGAAATATGTTCATTTGGATACAATCATATAATAATTAGGCCTGTGCGGGAATGACATTTTGACTTCGGGAAATTTTCGGGCAAAAGATAACAATTTCCCGCGGGAACAGGACAAGAAATATTTAAAAACTAATTTTTGAATTTAGGCCTTTAATTGGTTTTCATATATTTAATATTAATGAAAGTACTAGCGTTCACATTTATTTAAACTAAAATACCAGGGTAAAAATATAATAACTCTCGTTCTAGCGATGGGTGTTGAGAAAGGTGCCTCAACAACCTTGAAGTACTACCATGATTAGTTTTTAAAACTTCACCACAATTTATACATTTTGCGGACAATTTATCTTCTCATTTTTCAAAATATTAGCCTTGTTTGCGATCGCCAAAAATGTTTTATTATTTATATTATAGACTAAAACAAAATAGTCTTATCAAATATAGATTTAATCAAATAAAGCAATCGATTTAATACATTTGAAACAAACTATGGTTTAAATTTACGTTTCAAAATCAATTTTACTTTTTATAAAATAAGATGTTGAAAAATTACTATAGTTATTATATTTTCTCAAATTAATTTGAAATTATGTTTTACTTGGCTGGCAACCTGATTTTCAACAGCCTTGTCTTTAAAACATGAACACCTGAGCACAAACAAAGCAAAATAAATATTTTTTTTTCCGTGTTTTCTACACAATCCAGTATTTTTTACTAAAGTATAATTCTATAGAATATGCTCGTTAAAAGGATATATTTTGATTGATTGAAGATATTTTATTATTATTATTATTACTATTATCATCGTCACTTTCAGAAACACTATTTAATGACAACCAAGCCACCATCATGAAAATAAGAACGACTGTCGTGTTATGTGTTTACATACAATCGGGATATACTTTATTACCAGCAATGAAAATACTTAACATTATTAAGTGCTTTTTGCTCCATCCCTGAAATACATGCTATTAATGTTATTTTATTAAATAATTTCACATTGTTCATGTAATAGCTGGAATATTATAGAGCCTAGGTGTACTTTGTACAAACAACCTTTCATAACCACAAGTATGACGTAGTACTAAGTTTTTTTTAGCACCGCGTCTTACTACCTGTTCAGGTCATACACAGTGAACTACGTTACTTAAGATAAAAAGTATTATTGAAACAAGATTAAAATTAAATGTTTGTGTGTTGAGGCACCTATATTTAAGTTTTAAACTTGGTCTGTTATTCGTATTAAAATTGTTATTTTTTCCAAAAAATCTGGTAAAAATTAATTTCCCATCCGAGTTTCGAGAACGTCAATTTTCCTGAATTTTTTCTCGAGGCTCGGGATCCCGCCCAGACCTAATAATAATAATAATAATATTTGGTTAAGTTAAGGGTATCCATTATTTACTGTAATTTTTGCATTAAAAATAACTTTAGGTATAGTAAAAGGATTTATTGTAGTTCAATTCAGTTTGTTAAGGTAGATTGTCATCTTGAGTGTAAGAACCAAGTAACAAGAAAATGGCAGAGAGTAGCTCTAAAAAAATGCAATAAAAAGTAAAATAAAATAAACACCCATTAGTTCTTTTGAATCCTCTAATCCTAAAAAAATGTTAAAGATAAAATTGTATACCAATATTGGGAAATTTTAATCTTTACATCATCATGAACTGTTTCCAGCCTGGCCTGCTTTGTTTAGTAAAATACCTCCATCTCTCTATGTCCTTCCACCATTCTTCCTCCTGCAGTCTCTTCCACTCTCCTCCTCACACTTGCACACTTGCTGCTATCTGTTCCTCCCATCTCTTCCTTGGTCTCTTCCCTACATCATATCCATTAATGTTCTTGAAATCCCCTTCCCTTCCATCCTCATTACTTGTCCATACCATCTCATCCTAGCTTCCTATACTATCTCATGTACCCCCTGTACCCTAACTCTAGAACTTACATCTTCATTCCTAATCCTATCTCTTCTGGTGACAGCTAGCATGCTACTCAAAAACTTCACATGCGGCATTCAGCGAATCCCGAGTAACAAATGTTTGTTATTGGGCATATACTTTGTAATGAGGTTGAGTGAGCCATGTCGAATGTTTGGTATTCTCTGAGCATTAGTCTTCACTCGCTGAACCCCAAACATTTCCCGTAAGTTGTTGGTAATCTATCACACATCAAAGGGCACAAACTATTTACCTTATCTTGAACTACTGCCCTATCCACATATTCGTGTTTAAGTTTGTCAGTAATGTATTGTGTTTATTGTAGAAATAGAGTGGTCCGACTTGGTCCTGCAATTTTTGGACCTTTATGAAAACGAACCTGCCATATAGAATTCGGGCCATGATTTACACATAAATAGAAATGAGATTTATGATTACTGGAAGTGTATTCAACAACAATTTAACGTAGATTGTTCTATTAACGACCTTAAGAAGAAAAAATATTATTTAATGGCAATGTTCAGAACATATCTAAATAACGTTAAAGAAACTAGAACAAGTGGCTTGGGTGCAGATGATGTTCACAAGCCAAACTGATTTGTATTCGAGACGAAGGCGAATTTTTTAAATGCCACTGCAGAAATTTGTAGGCTGCAACTATAATTGTCCATTTTATCTTCAATGTTTGGCACGAATGTTTGCTGTTCCTGACCACAACTTTTTGATTCTAAAGTGACTCATAAGGTTCGGCAAATAGGTGCATGTGTTTAGAGGTTTGCTAGTGATTCGATGAACTGTTTGCAAGTAGGTCATGAAAAGGCAAATATCTGCCATTCGGTGAATGCTGCATGTGTAGCGCTGGCTTAATGCATACTGTACAAATTATCTTGATACAGTCAGAATTAATTTGAATACGAGTCATGATATCTACAATCTTGATTAGAATCTGCTTTTTTTTCTTTTTACTTCCAAAACGCTTGTCAATTGTAAGTATTTATACAGGACTGTCAGCCATGGCATTAGTTAGTAATGTAATTAAGTTTTATACCAGAATAAGTGATCACACAGTCTAAGGTAGCGTTTTTAAACCTGTGTGTCACGGGTGTTTGGGAGAAGGTCAAAAAAAAAACGAGAAAAAGTTTCAAGAATACAGGTCTTTTTGAAATCCATGATCACCGTTAATTTTTGAAAATAACACAATTATTAGAATTTTAGCTATTGGAATATACTAAGCACAACCTTAATACTGCTTATTTTAGTTATAAAACCTCTCAGCATGCCGCCTACTTAAGGGGTGCGAAAATTCTCGAATTTTTACAAGAAATGAATCAGATCAGGTCCCTGAGATTCCATTAAGTTTTTGATAAGAAATATCTTCGGTTTAGCAAAAAAAAA
>CABFWB010001742.1:13875-24838 GCA_902151455.1 Timema bartmani | reverse complement strand
AAAAAAAAAAAAAAAAGAAGCCAAAAATTGAGCATTATAATGTGTCACTTCTCAGGATAGCCGATAAATAGTAGGTAATAAACAGCAATTCCTAATTTGTCAGCTAAAAAGTTAATTCTATAGGTCAATTAAGATATCTCTTAGTCATTGTAACACTTTGCCACCATGGGCCCACTAAGCCAATATGTAAATCCACCCCTGGTTGGGGTATGATCTTTGCTGGGTGGATCAAGGTGGGTTTTCACATAGCTCACATGCAATGGGGCTGCAATCTACCTCGGTGCGAAGCATCTAAATTTTGAGCCAGAATCAGAACCTTGCTATGATTTGTATTCGATTTAAAATTCAGAATCTTGATATTTGAAAGTTTTTTTTTTATATAATTCGAAATTTCAAATACAAATACATTTAAAATTTAATTCAATTTAATAGAAAATTTGAATCTAAAAGTAAACATTTTGAACAATTTATTTTTTTAAATCGACAGATCCATTTGTCTCTACCATATAAACTTGCAAACCTCTTAATATTTAAAAATATAAGCATTATTTGTACACAGTTTATTAGCCTTAATAACACAAAGCATTTGGACACTTAACGACTATAAATTAGATGCTAGAAAATAGACATACTGGCTCCTAAGGACACCTAATGACACCTGAGATTACATTAATTTATGACTTATGCAAGTTATTACGCTAAGAAGTCTTCTACACAAATGGCAAGCTCAATTATATCCCGCATCCCAGCACTATGATGCAATACCCTGACTGAGTAAGCTACACCTCAGTACATATTTATCATTATTAAATAATTATAAATTGACACAGTGCCAGCCGTTCAACAGAGCAAAATTTAAACCTTATTCTAAAAAGTCTTAAGTATCTGTTAAACAACTAAAACTTTATCATAAGGAGACTTTTAATTTCCCTAAAGAAATTTCTCTGGCTAATTGGCGAAACCATCGATACCATCCTCGCAGACATCAGTCAAGCGTTGAGCAGCAGACGACTACAGTCAAATGTAGCAGCTTGCCTTCTTCAACCGCTGATTGAATAAAGAGTTACATTCATTGGGCTGAACACCCAAATATATATGATTAAAATAGCTGGCGAAGGTGATGCGGGGAAGGAGAACTCCTATTTTCCCAGACGTTTCAGTAGATAGGTGAGACAATCCTGTGATGCTTGCTTCTCGTGGTTAGTAGTGTCGATTGTGGTGCGTGGGAGTCAATCCCGTGGTGCTTACTTCTCGTGGTTAGTAGAGTCGATTGTGGTGCGTGGGAGTCAATCCCGTGGTGCTTACTTCTCGTGGTTAGTAGAGTCGATGGTGCGCGAGACATTCCTTCTTCTTTCTCCTCGAGTCTTCACTAGAATTGAAGAAGGAGTAGGCAGAATCAAATAGGCATGCGAACACGACATCGGCTCGGGAGTTGTAATAAGATTTCTAGAACTGGAATCACTTCCCTTCTCAAACACTTTGGAATGTTCTGTCACTCCGTGACCTGGGTTGGCGCAGTCAATTCTTTGCGCATAACGGCCCCTTGATCTGATGAGTGGTTTTTGTTAAATTGTGGAAACGTGCGACGCTTTGGACGGTACAAGGTGTAAGTAGGTCATGCCACATCGTCTTCATTCTCCTTGTTTTGTAGCTAATGCTACAACTCTTGCCCCCTGGACCCTGAAAGGGGGGGAGGGGGGAGGTTTTGTTGGACCTCGACTTCCTTCCTTCCCGGTGAACCTGGCAGATGAAAGCAGACCATCCGGGAGCGTACCCACTACCAGTATCATCTCTTGTGGATCCACAACGCCGAATTTCCTCTACAGTTCTTCACGTCCAAAAGTCCCAAGTTATCCAGGAGTCTGCGGCACCAACCGGACCCACATCGTGCAATAGGGCCCGCCTGCCTGGACCATTCGGGATGCAATGTCTCGAAAACATTCCTCTCCTGCTGCGGGCTTCTGCAGGTTACGTCGCTGACAGGCCAACCATTAGACCACGTTCATCAGCAGCTCTCCAACATCCTAATGTGGTTGTTTGGAGTACAGCCGTGGCTCCATCCTGAGTTGACGATCTTCTCAGTCCAATCTTCTAGTAGCTCTCCATTTCGTCATGCGTTGAAGGTAGGGATAGGGGAAGCGTATGACATAAGGCGATGGGTGTTCTCTGGGGCTGCACAAAAAGAAAATGCATAAGTGTTCATAAATGTTGATTATCCCTCCAATCAGGATTACGTTCCTGACACACCAAAACAGGATCTTCATTTTTCTCTTGAGGATACAATTTTTTATCCAGACATGAGTTTTTTTAAAAGCTTTCTCACTCTTAATATAGCTGATTAGGACACTCATGCGAAAATATAACCACTGTCATTAGCTCACTAAAAAACTGTTTATGGTGCTAATGGCATGCTAGATAAGCAATGTCACTAATTAACACCATATATATACACACACACACACACACACGAGTCTTTACACGACTTATGACAATTCGGTCATTTTGGTAACTATCGTATGCGGCCGAGGTATCTATAATCACGGTATGCTTGGGCACGTATGACAAAGCCAGAATAGAAGAGTTTATTTTGCCTGGGCCCAGGCTTGCGTTCAGGGTGATCGTGACAAGACATATAATATACACTTAACACAGTGGCGAGGGGTACCGGGGGCGTAAAATACCCGGGGCGGACCAACTGGAAGGAGAGTAAGTTTATTTCTCAAGTAGGTAGTTTAAGAGCTAAACCTGCTAGTTGTAAACAAAATGGATAGAACAGATTATATAGGGAGATTTATGAAAATTTTGTGAATAAAATGGCCTGGATTTAAAAATTTGTAAGATGCCAGGCAAAAATTCACTCTTTAGGTGACTGACGTGGGCTTGTTTAGTCATGGTAGCGTCGTCAATATTCTTGAGGAGGACCGTAACGGGAGTTAAAAACTTTTCTACCATCCATGGGCCACCCTACCCCGGGCACAGCTTTGCAGATCTCTTGTCCACCGCGGAGCTCAAGGGGAACTCTTAAAATAGGACATGATCACCTAGTTCATAAGGAACGGGGAGTCTTCCTTTATTATAAGTGTTAGCCACTCTCTGTGCTCTCCTCAGATGATCAAGAGCGTGCCTACATCTATCTTCATTAGAGACATAATTAATATCTTCCAACATCGGATCGATAACCCCAAATAGCGAAAATAGGGTGATTCAACTCCCGACCTAAGAAAACAGAAGCCGGCGATGATCCAGTAGACTCATGGAAGGCTGAACTGAATGCCATATTAAGAAAGTATAACTTCTTGTCCTACCTATTCTGCGCCTGACTATGGAAGATCGTCAGTGCAATCACCAGGTTCCGGATAAAACGTTCAACTTGGCTAGGCCCAGGGTGTTAGGGGCTGGGGGGTGACATGTTTGATGCTCCAACCGAAACACATGTCCTTAAATGTGGCAGACCTAAAGCAAGGACCATCGTCGCGTACAATAACACGTGGAGCTCCAAATATTGCCCAAACACGCCTACACAGGACGTTGACAGTAGTAGTCACCTTCATGTTACGAAGAGGCATCAATATTACATACTTGGAAAAGTATTCAATTAAAATAAGAATACAGGAGTTACCTAAGGAAGAACGAGTAATGGGCCCAACATAATCGACGCACACCTTATTCCAGGGAACTTGGACTATATCGGCCGAATGAAACCCAACTCTGGAATCTGGTAATCCTCACAGTGGCTAACCCACTCTTTAACGTCGTTATATAGCCCAGGCCAGAAGAACTTTCTAGATACTTTCCTGAAAGTTTTCAGCACGCCTAAATGACCACCGTACACAGAAAACAACATGAGACGTACAGCCACGGGCACAATTTTCTTACACTTTCCCTTTGAATTGGACACAATAAGAAGATCTTTAAACACAGAATATAAACCTACTTTCTCTCCTTTCTGAATCCGATCCTTGATGTCAAGACACTGGGGGTCGCTACCTTGATGGTCTCTGATGGAAACAAAAGATACAGGAATATACTTACCACACAGGATGTTGGCGCTACCTCCTCAGAACCTACGGGACTATAATCTTCCGCCACACGGGATAATGCATCCGCAGTCAAATTGTGCTTCCCAGAAATGTGATGGGTCGAAAATTTGAATCTGGACAACCTTCAAACCCATCTTCCCACCTTACCTAATTGTTTTGGATGCTTCCACATCCACGCAAGCGCCATGTTGTCAGTGTAATTTATTTAAATATAAACTCAAAATGTCAAAGAGGCTTCCCATGAAGTCATCCCTATTAGAGCATTTTACCGCAGTAGATTTGTTACTACTAATTAATATATCTTAGCGGTTTATGAAGGAGTCAAGAGTTGAAGCCGGAAACTGAGTCAAACATTTAAAAAATATAGGAGTCGAAGGCTTGATTTTGTACATAAATACATTTCCTTTCACTGGATTGGTTGTCTCGACCGAAGGTGAGGGGAAGGGGAACGTTAATATTGGGAAACAACGTTGTCATTTTCTCTCTTTTGTGTGGTTAATCTCCTCTCATATATAAGACAAGTTTCGCAACGCTGGTTAATAGAGGTTGCCAGTAGCCCCTTCTTACCCCAGCACACCACCTTCAGACATGGCTGAGAGCGAGGAGATTTGGCAACAGTTAACTGAGAGAGCGAAGATAAGAACTAGTTTCCTCAGCATTGAAATTGGGTGTAAACTGCCGATGACGGGGATATTGAGGTTCGAATCTCGGTCGAATGTGCCATGGTTTTTGTTTCTAAAATGGTTTTACACTCTACCTCTATGCAAGTGCGGGTACATTTCATATGAATATAACTTCCTAATCCCTAAAACCATTAACGTAATTAGTACATAAGAGTATAACACGAAAAAAAAATTTATGTCATTTAGTTTAAAACATAACTTCCATTGGTTGAATGGTCCAAGGTTAAACACCCATTGAGGTGCAGGGTAGCGCAGCATAGACCTGCGTCAAGCTTTGTTTGAAGCACAGTTTCCTGCGTCACCTACACCTGCTTGTCAAGGTCCGTATAGACATGCAACAGAGCATCGTAGCCATGGCTACATGGAGCCGACCCGCACCGCACCACATTTTTTTATCAAGTGGCTACACGAGCCGCACCGAATTTTCTTTATCAAACCAAGCATAAGATTATTGTAACTAAAAAAAGAAAGCAATTTTTATATTCTTTATAGCCTGAGTTCTTTTACAAAATAAGTTTGTATTTTAATTTTTACTTGCATAGGTTTTCACCTATTGTAATAAAATTAAGTTAGCTATTAAGTACGAAGAATAAAGTTTTAAGTTAGCTAATAACTAAGAAGAAGAATGTTTATTGTTCAATAAGTTGTTGTATATAATATTGTTTATCTTGTACGTAATGTTGGAAACAATGACTACAGCGTCACACGTACAATGGCTGTGAAAGAAATGCCTAGTTTTACAAGTGCTGACACAGTGACTGCCAATCACTGTGAATAATCACTGGCATAAATCACTGCTCTTTTAAAATCAAGGTCACTGTGATCACCGATATCGTAAAATCACTGTTTCACCCATCCCTACAGTGCTTAGGGGTTTAGCATGAAAACAAAGTTCGGAAGCTCCTGAACATCTATTTCCGGTGGGAAGTGGCTGAACGGTCCGCACCGCACCGCAAAAGTGTGGAGCAATGCTCTCAACGATTCGTCCGCGGCGGAGCGGTGTGGCTCCGCGAAGCCGGTCCTTAACGCAACACCGCCGCGTCCAGTTTGGATGGCACAGCGTAACAACGCTTCGCAACACTGTAACATCAGAGCGTCTCATCTGCTGTCGGTCTTTTGGCACCGCATCAAAGAAATGTTACACCACCTATTCTCTGTTTGGACGGGACTGTGCAACATCAGAGCGTCTCAGCATGTAGTTACAGTTGTTTGCGAATATAATTTGAATCATCCTAGCAAAACTAGACCACAATAGGATGTCCAAATAAAATACAAGGGGGGCAGAAAAAGGGGCAATAAGAGTGAGCTGCTGGAGTTCTTGTTTTGAATGCCTGAGAATCGACATACGAAACTCAGAACACGCAGCTCACACTAGTTGCGGGAATAGTAAGTTGACGGTCGTCCTCAAAGAAAATTAAAGTGTAAGTACCCATAAAGAAAAAGATAAGGAAAACGCATATAACCTAAGGGTATTATTACTAATCCAAATATTAAAGAAACTTGAAGTCGTTTTGTTGATATTTATTGATAACTATCATAAGTAAATATATTAGTAAAGATATATAGATATTTTGAATCATATATAACAGTATATAGGAATATTAAACATTTACAATAATAGCCGAGCTGGCAAAAGAAAAAGAGTTCTATATGATATAGGATAATTGATGCGAAACAAATATCAAGATAGAATGTCAATATGAACTCGAAATTATTACATCAGAAAACAACAATAATAATTAACTCTTTCCTTTACGCATAGAACCAACCAATAAGGTTACGTGACCCTCGTAAAAATGTCCATTATAAAATCTATCTTCACAATACACAAAGATAATTTCTTTAATTTCTCTCAACTTTTCTAAGTCTTCCATACATATTCCCATATACACTAAAACTTTAAATAAATTGCACAACTAAGTTTAATTAACATTATCAAGAATAAATATTTAATTATAAATGAAATCTGTTTCAATATATTTACAAAAGACACAAATCAAAGTTCGTTAAAGAAAATAAAACACTAACATTAGCCCTCATAATATATTTTGTCCGTCTCATAATTAGATCAAAAGTTATCTCTTCAAAACTAATCAATACCCAATTAAACAATTCAGAACTATCGATATCCATCAATTAATCGACCCAAAGTCCAACATCGATCTAAAATATTTACTTATCATAAATTCCCATTGCTGAATTAATACTAAGTTGCCGAAGAAGAAATTTTGAAAAGTTTTAAAGTACAAAATAAAGGTTTAAATAATTATTTAGTCGAAATAGAATTTTGTTCTTACATTTTAACAAGCTGAAGCCTTAGCTTCTTATTCCTCCATCCAAGCTAGGTCCAAGAGTGCCGACAAGCAGCCCCACCGGCACTATATATACAAAACCCAGATAACATTGGAGAACAGGATAAAAGGTGGGGGGAAACATATGTATCACAAAGGGGAGGAGCGCGCGTGACAACAATAACTTCTACAATATACTCCCAACAACTGGAATCTTCTAGATTATAGTAAAACAACCTCTCTTCACAGTTTAAGATCTTTGGACTGTCTCTGGTTATTGGCGCAATCTAGTGGGCGCGGTTCGAACCTTGAAGACAGCGGCCAGTCTATATCGTGCCGCGATTAAGCACGCTTGTGTTGTTATTCTCTCCGGCTCGTAGTCCAAGGCGCAGGGACGGTGAAACAGGGTAAGTTGTATATTTTCTCTTCTATGCTTGTAGCCAAATGCTACAGAAGTTGAATGAAAACACTACTTTACATTTTATCTAACTATATTGATTTTCAGAATATGATATATAGATGGAGTAATCCTCACTAAAAAGCATAAATAATAACTTTGGCTATTTGATTCTTAACTATATTGAGAAAAGGAAATTTTATGGGATACTAAGCATCTAAATATTATAATAAAGTGAAAAAAAAAAGACTCTTGGGAAGAAATTGCAAAATCAAATACTACAGCAGATGAAGTCAGAAAAAAAAATGAATGCTTTACTGTCAGCGCTTAGGCGGGAAAAGGCAAAAATAAAAACTGGGGTGGCATTAAGTTCACACAAGTGATACGCGTCAGTGTTTCTGCGTCTATTTCTCTAGGCGGTGCTTCACTGCACTCCTGGGCCTGGATTCACTAACGGGAGCAAATCTGCTCCGGCGCAAGTATAGAAATGGCGCAACTTTGCGCCCAAGATGCTCCCCAAGATGCGCCTTATTTATTTGCTCCATTTCCGTATTCACTAAACAAGGCGCAAACTGGTGGCAAGATTATGGTGACGTCACCATAAACGTCATCAATTGTGCTGTTTCGACCAATCCTTGTGAAGAATTTCCTTTCAAAGTCAAGGCTACTTTATTTGAAATCTCTAATGAAAATGACAGCAAATACAAGGATTTCTAAATATTTTGCTTGTAGACTAGCAATAAAATTAGAAACGGCCTCTTTGTGGGTGCTTTACAAAACCAATATTAGTAAATTATTTAGTATTTATTAATATTATTAGTTTAAAGCTTAAGTTCCATTAAGAAAACATTTATAGAAACTTTAAAATTTATTTTAAAGCTATACTAACCACCATATTTAGTGACGCGATGTCTTTGGATTTGGAGGAATACAAACCTCTTTGGATCTAGACAAAGATTACACAGTTCGTGGTTTCGTTTGACGTTTTGTTTTGTAATAATGCAATAAATGCCATTACGTTGCTTGAATGTAAGATTTCAACAATAAAAGGTAAGTAATTGCTTTGTTACCACTATCTAAATTGAAACAAATTTTGTGCTTGACAAACGTCTGTTATTTTAATTTCTTTATTATTAATTGGAGTACAGTTAACTAATTATTGTATTTTAAGCCATAACGATAATATGCCGCCATTTAAATTTATTGAAGTGACAATCATGATTTTAATAGTTGCGCCTACTCTTGAGTGGTGGCAAATAAAAGGCGCAACTTTGCTCTCAAATTGCGCCTGCTTCTTTTAGTGAATAGGGATTTGGGCACATCTTTCAAACTTGCGCCGGCGCAACTATTTGCTCCTGTTAGTGAATCCAGGCCCTGTAGTTCATTGTGCGCCTGGACTTTAGGCAGCTGTCGGCAACAAGTCGATCTCGGGCAGAGTCTAAGGCTACTCTTTAGTTCCAGTGATCAAACATTGAAGCCAAATGGCGCTAGTGTCGTTGCGGAATAGCGCGCGCGCAATTTAAATTTTGAAAAGAAGTTTGAACCTCCAAGTTTACATTTTACCGTTAGACAGTAATTATTTTATCCCGAATGTGATAACTAGTGAATAAAAAGAATAGCCCACAACAAATGATAGCATACACATTACAATTAATCATTTGCATTTGTAAGATAAAATAAATTTGAAATACTGTGTTATAAAAAACATGCTAACTATTTGTTTGGTAAAATTTGATCATATACACATGGCTATAAATTATCATTTAAAAAATGTATTTATATATGAGGGCAATAAGGCATCAATCAGTCTTACCACCTAGCTAATGACATCTGAGGAGATTTTTGATTTAATCCTGATGAGTGGCATTTAGGGTAATTTGTCTGAATACGAAAATTAGAGTATTTCCTTCAATAAAGGGATAAGGCAGAATGCAAGACTGAAATAAACAAACGTGAAGAGTGAATGAGAAGTGTGATTTTTGAGTGGATTTAAAATATATTAATTCACATTCGAAAGTGTGAGCAGTGTAATTAGCTATCTTAGAGGGTACTTTCTTGCAGAAGGCTCATTACCAGTCACCTTTCACTCTTACTCATTTCGTTCTTGTATATGGTCTATAAAGTTTCAATATCGTTTTATTATTTAAAAAAATGAGATTTAAATATAGTACTTTGGTACTTCCGTCTTTATAACAATCCCAGGTTTGTTTCCCGCCTTAGAGTAAACATTTTTCAAATACTATATTTGACTTAAGCGCCAAGACAATTATTGATAGTATTATCCCTAAATATTATTTAATTAAATTACTGTAGTTATATTACTTGCAGCAACATATCGATTGTTACTACCTATCTGTAGTACAGTCATATTAAGAGAGTTTAACATTTAAGGATGTGAGCAGTTTCAATCCTCTATGAATAATTTAATACTTTTGTGGCAAGAGCCATTTAAAAAACCAAACAAATAGTCAAATAGTGTTACTTTTTTAATGTGATGTTGTCAAATGTTTTGGAATGTAAATAATATGATTTTAGTTTATATCGAGTCTCCATATCTTTATGATTGTATTGATACAAAAAATTATCATTGATGTTTTGAGAAAATATAGTGTTTTATTTGTATCAGTTCTAGAGCACCATCCCCAATTAAAAAATAAACTTCTTTAATTTGGTATATAATGTCTAATGTTAAGGCACTAGAAAAATCACTGTTATAAATAAACATACAAGTAACCAAAGACTAAGGAAGGTGGTAACTGATATTTAGCAGAAGTTTTTTTTATTGCAAATATTGATCAACCAATGTGGAAATAATTTAGAGAAAAATTATTAATCTTTAATTATAAAAAGCAATTGCACACTTCCCTTTTGCAAAATTCTTTCATCACTATCTGCTACAATCCACTTTCGTAGAATATCTTTTAGCCAAAAATGTTTTTAACAAAATCTATCCTTAAATATTTTTTTTCTGCAGTTCTCCTGACTAGAAATCTTTCTTGCATTTTTTTCCCTCACAATCACGTCTCTCGAAATTTGAGGGCGTATAAACATTGACGCGTCAGTTTTAAAACAATCTGGAAACTTACATTTATTTTTATTTTTGACATGTAAAGCCATTGTGCAGAAATAAAATCTTGTAATTCTGAACAGCTGTTATAACACGTCACCTATCATCAACGATCACAACGCTTTCTAATATATCGGCAAATCGTGCAACTAAAAAGCTTCAAAGTCTGATCAACTTTTACATAGGGTTTTGAGTAGTGTCATAGGGGCATTGATCTCTATACTATAACTGGATGGACATCTGTGGCTGAATTTTTCGAGCTGTCGTCTGCATACAATTGGGTAAGAGAGAAAGAAACTTTCGGGTATCTCTTTCTCTCTTTCACCCATACAAGGCAATGTGGCATTTTGACATCGTTCATTAATTTGATTGAATATATGAGATACATCAATGTGAGAGTGGTTAAATTAAATAAATATGTTAGTTAAAGCTTTGAAGAGCATATAAAAGTTCAAAACTGGTTAGTTTTTTCTTTAAATAAGTTG
>CABFWB010001742.1:0-12640 GCA_902151455.1 Timema bartmani | reverse complement strand
AAAAAAAAAAAACCCCGTAGAGAAACGATGGGTGATAGCTCACATCCTTTAACAAAGATATATGAAACCCTTCACAACTAAGGATATGGGAATATTTTCGTCATTACCCGCCCCGGTGGCGTAGTTAGCTAACCCGCTAGTTTCGTGTTGAGATAGACTGCCAAAGATGGGGGTATCGAGGTTCGAATCTCGGTTGGGCGAACTGGGTATGGTTTTCCACTCTCTCTCTTTCCACGCAAATGCGGGTTCACTTCCTCTAAATTCAACCTTCCCAATTCCGAATCCATTAGTGTAATTAGTACGGAAGCGTATAACCCGAACGGTTAGCAAGACGCGGTGCTAAATAAATAATTCCCTCGATATATCAACAAATTCAGACACCCCCTAAACTCAACCTGAGGTAGGGTAGAGATTAGAAATGCTTAATTTAGAGGAATGCACCCGAATTTGCGTGGAGGGAGAGTGGAAAACCATTTAGGAAAAACCACCCTCAGTGCACCCGACCAGGACCGAACCCCAGTTTCCCCGTCTTCGACAGTCTAGTCCAACACGATATTAGCGCGTTAGACCACGCAGCCACCGAAGCGGGTCTGAGGTAAACACTCCCCTCACTAGCGCACATCATTTTCAACAATCTCAAGGTCACAAGACGTATAATATTTACTATTATATAACACAACTTTGGACTCCCTTTGTGGTCCAGTGGTCAGAGGTCATGACTACAGTTCCAGAGGTCCCGGGTTCGATCCCTGGAGCTTCCGGACCTTTCTGTGAGGCAATGCATCTGGAATGGAGTCAACTCAGCCCCATGAGGACAAATGGGAAGCTGCTTGAATGAAAAACTAGCGGCTCCGGTCTAGAAAACTGAGGTTAGCGGCTGGAAGGTTCGTTATGCGGACCACATGACACCCTCTATCCACAACAGTGGGCACATTCTTCGCCAACAGACGGCGGTTGATTTGAACTCGATTACAGGGATGCCATGGTGTTTTTTTTCAGCACAACTGTTTGTTTTTCTATCTACAGTATTTATTTAATCAAAGTACAGTACAGTACTGTACAGTGAAATCATAACCAAAAAACAATCATCTATTGACAGTCAGCTTTTCAGTCCAACCAAGAGCATTATTAGCCTTCCCTCTTTAACCTGAAGAAGATGTTGGTGGAAGTGAAAGCTTGTCTTTTAAAATGTGTTTTTTAATGTTTTATCTAAACCATTTTTACTCCAGTATGTAGTTTGTAATTAGTGATGTCACCTTTCCATGTATTGGGGGAACAAATTATCTTTAGAGTATTTTCTGGGATTAAGAGGAGTTTGGAACAGAGAGTTGGAACTAGTAAACTCTACCCCGTCTATTATTGTTTCGTTCTCATTTAACCGTGACAATGTCTCCTCTATTCACTCTAAACTTTACTATGGTTTTTATTTTGTTAGTTTTAAATGTGTACACTAGAGTCGGGACCATCCGACCTAAAGTGGCAGCATTCCGGGCCGGATAACGGAAAATCCGGATAGTACGGAATCTGAGGGTAAATAACTTTTAGTACAGATTTGCTTACTTTTTTTTTTTTAATTTTCACAGAACATTTAGTTTTGTTTTAACAGAATCTGTCCATTTTCTAATTGCAATGTAAAAGAGGAAGACAGTAAGAATTAAAATAAGATAGAAATTTTTAAAATCTTTGGTATACAGTAATTTATTTTGTAAATGGAACATCAGCTACAAAGCAAGAACACCAAGTGAAAATAGAGCGTCAGATGGGTTACATTATAAATTCAGTAAATGTTTTATTGTGGATATGTACCGGTTTGTTTGTTTTAAAACGCACTTGTTAACACCGAGAACCGGTCCGGATAATACGGAGGGCCGGATAATCGCAGCTCTACTGTATTTGTGTTCATGACAATAATGGACGCATTTGTGTGGACCTGTCTTTAAATTAGGAATGGGACGTCCGAATCGTTGAGGATATTTGAGAAAAAATATCAAATTTGAGATTAAAGGGGGGGAGGGGGGGGTATTGAATTTGTTTTAGAGTTTTAATACTTCTTATTGGTGGTTCAATCTCAAACCTAACAACCAGACCCCAGACCATTAATTGAACACTTAACTGAATATATGGATATTCTGAAAATTGAAAAATGACACCTGGAAACTGGAATCGAACCCGGGACCTTTGGCTTAGTACGCCAATTCTCTAACTACTGAGCTATCCAGGAATCGTACAGTGATGATATCTAGGAGTAATCCTCACTAAAAGCATAAATAATAGCTTTGGCTATTTGATTCTTGAATGTATGGATGTTAAAATGAATGCAAACAAAATTAATATATAGCTACTATTTCTATTTAATCTTTTGTTCATAATTTTTTTTTAATATTTGGATTTGTAAAATAGTATTCTAATTTTACTTTACTAATACTTTGAATCAAAATACTGATATAAAAAACAACAACAAGACTTCAAATAAGTTTGTGTATACAATCAATGCCTCGTTGTAAATAAGAACTACATTAATTAATTTACTATAATTTTTATTTTATCAAAGAATCTTTACATGGTACACAAAGTATTATTACAGAAGATATTACGATCAGACAGATTTACTCTAAAAACTATTCCTTTTCTATAAATATAACTTATAAGAATACATAATATCTATACATAATACTCATGTTTTAGTGTTTTTAATTATTCATATGTTTTATGATTAGAAAAGCCATATTGGATATTTATTATTTTTTAGTAATTTTTTATAAATAGTCAAATAGGGCACTAGGGTACCCGTGTTATTATATTTTATATTATATATAATTTATAATTTTAAACTTTATAAATAGTAGCTTAGTTGGATTTAATTATATATCAATCTAAAATTTATCAATATTGGTGTGTCACGTATTTGATAGTCTCTTATTTATATATTTTTTTAAAAATTTAAGGGTCCAGATCACTTTTCCTTCAAAAGAAATAGGCTTACTCTATTTAATAAATTACACGTTAAAACAGGGGAAACTCAGATCGGAAGTTGTATTGGTTTTAGATAAATATTCAAGAAAGATTTATTTCACGCCCTCCTTATTTTGAACCCCTGAAAAAAAGTTTAAATTAGTTTTCGAAAAGCATTTAGAGCCCATACGGTTGAGTTTCATACTCATAGTTTTAAATTACATGTGTGTCTCGTGGACAAAGACAAGTAAGAAACAGACACTCAACCTTACAGGGGTTTCGCTGCGCTCCTTTTGTCAGCTTGAGTCCTTCAACACTGGGCTTCGCTAGTGATGGGCACAATCGAGTAAAAATAATCGAGTAACTCGATTGTGTTGTGTAATCGGGAGTACTCGATTCTTCCAGGATTACTCGAGTAACTTTACTCGGACCATGTTATTCTTTTATTCTCTCTTTTATTACCAGAGAAGTAAGAATCGACCTTATTGGCTAGACTGTTTACCACGCTATTTCCATTTAAAAGGTATATTCCCTTAGAGCTCATTTTTCATCAACAGTTTCCGCTGCCACGCAAAAATGACCCTTTATGGTTTAAACGTTGCACATGCATTCTCAATACAAATTACTCGCAGATGTAAAGTACACAATCGAAAAGCATGCTACCAGCTAAGCGTATCACATTTCCGATTCTTTTCAAAAGTACTCGATGAAAGTTACTCGATTCTTTTTACTCGGCACCTCGGCAGTCTTATTTTCACAATCGCATTAATGAAACTAGATATTGTCTTTCTTAATTATTTTAATTTCTCCTTAGTAAAATATGATTATTTATGAATTGAAACTAATTAGAGTAAGATACAAAACAAAAAAAACAATTATTTTCACTTTTAAAAAGGTACAATTATTATCAATTTCTTTAACATGAACGTTTAAAGAAAAGTTTATTTTATTAAAAAGAGCACAAAACAATTTTTATTTGTGAGACATTTCTTAAAACGCATACTTTCATATTGACTGTACATGTAAAGTGAAACATGAAAATAACGGGATGGAGGTCAGTGTCGAGTGCCTTCTACAGGAAGAGATTATGTATGGACTTGTTATTAGTATCGAATTCCATTGCAAGACTCCCGAGTAATGTTGTCCAACCGATTGCCACGGGACGATTCGAGTAGATGATTTGCTAAAAATTACTCGAGTAATTTTACTCGATTACTCGATTCTTTTTAAAGAGAATCGAGTAATTACTCGATTCTTAGAATTACTCGATTGTGCCCATCACTAGGCTTCGCTAGTGTCACTGCTTGGTGATGATAGGACTAACAGCAGCGATCCTAGTGGTGAAGGACTTAAGTTGCCAAAAGGAGTGCAACCATTTTAACCTAGGCGTTGAGTGTCTGGGTATGCTATTTGTCTGTGGTCGTGGATTATTGGGAATGCAAAACAGCTTAGCATATTTTCCTCCCCACAGTTTTTTTTTTATATTACAATACATATTAGTTGTAAAATTTTTAAACAGAAATCAACAGTCAAAAGTGTTCTACAGACTGAACCCTTTGGAAAGGTGTCTAAAATCTAACTATAATTAAAAAATAGTTGATTTAGTTTAGATTTAAATATCTTATAAAAATGCATATTAAAAAGGTTTTATAGACTATTTTGTTATTAGTGAAAATATTTTATGAGTCTTTCCACATTAATTATAATCATATTAACTACTCCTTTAATTCTCAAGGAGAAACATTTTTAATAACAACACACTTTTTAATTTAATTTCAAAACATCAAGAAAAAGTTTGTTCGAGCATACTTTCACAATTCACAGGATCTGTATAACAATTTAGAACCATAAACAAAGTTTACCAGTGCAGATGAAAACTACCACACCTAAAAATTATAGCTAAGTAGGTCTAATTAAACACTAAATTCTAATAAAATATATCTTTCTTATTAATTTATTGAAGACTGACTGTGCTACTTTGATGCTCTGCAGGGTAGTCTACTCTACTCCTATGCCTCATATTTACTGTTTTTTTTTAGCACTGCGTCTTACTACCTGTTCAGATTATACTCCTATGTAATAATTACACTAAATTGGTTAGTGATTAGGAAGGCTTAATTTGGAGAAAAGCACCCATATTCGCGTGGAAGGAGAATGGAAAACAGTTTAGGCAAAACCACCCTCAGTACACCCGACTGGAATCGAACTCCAATCTCCCAGTCTTCGACAGTCTAGTCCAAGGATATTAGCGCGTTAGACCACGTGACCACCGAGGCGAGTAATATTTATTGTTAATAGCGTCTCGAACCTGCTTCTATGGCCGTCATTCTCGTTTTATACTAGACTGCCGATTAAAGGGAGATAGGGGTTCAAATACCGATCGGGTATTTCCAAAATGGTTTTCTACTCTCCCTCCACGCAAATGTGGCTTCACTTCTTCTAAATTCAATCTTCCTAATCCTTAGATCATTAGCATAATTAGTACAATGTGTATAACATGAACAAGAAGTAAAATGCGGTGCTAAAAGAATAGCGTCTCCAACAGGATATATCTTAGCTACAGTCTACTTTTATTACAAATAACTTTATATTTTATCAGAATTAAGTGTATATTTCCAGTTTAAATGTGAATTTGTATTATTTTCAGACATATTCATAGCTAACGCATCTTTTCTGCGGTGTTTAGTTTTAAGAAGTCTGGGAAGATAAATTGTGATGGTATTTTAAAACATAAAATATTTTTCAGATTGAAATTTCTAGTATTAAATTACATATATTTAAAAATAAAGTATGTCATAGATTTATTAGTGCTTATACTAATGAATAGATCGACTTATTTTTACATCCCAAAAGTTATTTTGATTAATAAGCAAAATTTACAGGTATACATTTTATAGTGTTGGCTTTGCTTCAAACAAAGAGAACAAAAATCTCTTCATTTTATTTATTCCGACCCAGTTTTTAATAGATATACAAAATCTAGTAAAAATATTTAAAATTCCAGCTTCTAGGTATTTATGTTTGTGCACAAGGGCTAATAATTTTAAAATTTCAACCCTCTGCGTGCGGTAAATATAGCCTAATGCTCACGACAGACAGACAAACAAACTATTAATAAAAAATCATAAAATAAAGTAATTTAGAGTAACTTTGGAACAATTACATTTTTTACTATTTTTTTTGGTGCCAAGTCATGCTACCTGACTGGAGTATGCATATTTACACACATGGGGTAAGGATACTAAGTTAGAACTTAGAGGAAATGTTCCCGCATTTGTGTGGAAGGAGAGTGATACACAATTTAGGAAAAAAACCACCCTCAGAACACCCAATCAAGATTCGAACCTTGGTCTCTCCATCATCTACAATCCAGTCTATTGCGAAGTGACGCCTTAGACCAGTGGTATGGAACTCTGAGGTCACGACCCCGTTTGGGGTTCTGAGTTATCAAGAGATCACATATTTTTTTATGGTTGACAAAGGTAAAACCCCTATTAGGTAAGATGCAGCGCTTGTAATCCTGTAAGCAAAGGTTATGTGTAATAAAATGACCTTGACTGTAGACATCTGACAGCCTTAGAATCATACGTAGGGCGCCAAAAATTCAATGTAAACATTAGAAGAAGGCGTAGGTTGGAGGAAAACATTTATTTTATTTACATGGTGGCACGGGGTCTTCCAAATTAAATAATAATACTTCATTGAGGTCACACCCACAAAAAGGTTGAGCACCAGTGCCTTAGACCATGCAGCCACCAATGCGGCTTCCAAGCCAATCACAGCTCCTTGAGGTGGACATTGAAATTGTAAATGCTAATATAATTGTTCTTCCTAACACTATAAGCATTACTGGTTCAAAGTTAAAATACTGTCAATATATAGCCATGGGCAAAACTATATTTCAGTACAAGTTCATTAAAATATTGGTCATACCTAAATGTAGAACCATCACATTCCCTCCTCATTCTAACCCCTTAGAGTAAGCTGTTATCGGCTTTACCTGCTTGGGAGAATCCAAAGTTATTTTGTAAAGCGGGTTACATCTTAACCTGACACATCCAGGCACTATAAGCACCATAAACCTTAGATGCTAATGCACGAAATAGAAAGAGAGGGAGAATGAGCAGTTCATTCAGTTAGGCTTCTTGTTTAACTGCCGATCACCTTTACCTCCGTCCGATGACGAGAGTAAACACTCAATCTACTATTTGCACCCTGGGCAGCATTAACTTTCATTTCAAAATAATATTTTCTCTTTTTATTATTCTAGATAGACTTGTAATTTTACGGAATTTATTAATCTACATTCTGTCAGGAAGATTCATAATGGATTTGTTTTTGTGAACGATAAAAAACATGGTTACAAAAAAGCTACTTAAAGATCAAAAAAATAATTTTATGACAATGTAGGGTTATGTTTAAATTTATATAAGAAATTATGTTTTTTGTTTCAGTGTTATATCTTTAAAACGCGTCTGAATAAAACGCAAACATATTAACATGGGAAATCCTATCTTTATCTCCACTACTTCACAGGTAGACAACATTCTTAATAAATTGAGAACACGAAACAACTAAACCTGTAAGGTCTAGGGGTAAGGTGTCTTACTTCCGTGCTGGGGGTCTGGGGTTCAATCCTCGGTCCCAGCACAGATTTATATGATCGCCAAACCCTTCCTTCACCTCTGACAAGACGTGTATTAATCACAACTTGTGAATGGGTGGAATGCCAGGCCTCCACCGTGGTTCGGATCCCATGTTAAACTGTAGGTCCTCCAGTTCATCTCACAATCACCCTACCATTACACATTAGCCTAAGGGCGTACAACCAGAATGGGTAGTAAGACGCGGTGCTAATAATATTAATAATAAATAAACCTGTAAAATATTTAACAAATACTTCAGCTACAGCTGTAAAAAAAATAACATTTCGTTTCAAAACCACATGAGCATGCGTATAACAACACATGAAAATATGTAAATATGTTATTTCTAGCAGCTGTTAAAAAAAAGGCCTCGTCATTGTTTGAAAACTATAGTTTTGCACATGATTAAATACCGACTAACATTAGTAGTTCTATCGTATAGGTTTTGACACTGGAGATAAGTACAATGGTCCCCTATCACAAAAATATCACACGTATATTTGGTTCTAACTAAATTTGTAAACTATTTAAAATGTGCGTCTGTTTTGATTTAATGTAGTTTCACATTTTCCTAAACTAGCGGTTCTCCAAAGTATTTATTTTAATTGTATTTGTTCATAAAATATATGGTAATTAAAATGGGTGAGACTTCATTTAAGAACCAGTTAGGTAAATAGAATAAAATATTATTACATTTATATATAATATGAAATTAATATAATTGACATAAATCTAATTTCTAATTTTCAATATACAAATTATTTACACCTTTTTATGTCTCCTGAAAATAATTTAACGTGCATCAGAACTTGTAAAACTTATGAACAGATTTGTCTCTATTAAAAATATTAAGGTGAGAGTGTAGAGAATGAGAGAAAGGGTAATTGTTTTTGCAGTTTTTACAGCAACATTTTTTTTTGCTGGATTACATAAAATATTTCTTCAGTAAGAACACAGTTTAATTTTCTTCACATAGTGAAATCAACAGTTTTTGATTATCTGTCATGAGTATAGCAGAATTAGACGAGGAACATTTTAAATGAAGAGAAAGTTGTCATTAAATTCCAAGACATCCTTGACAGATATTCAACAACTGTTGATATCACAATGTCGAGAAAATTAAACTCTTTATGTTTCTACTGAAACAATATGTGATTTGTTTTGACCAAAAGAAGTTTTGCTATAAAAACTGCAAAAACACCTTTGCTCGCATTTACTACATCCCCACCTTAATTAAATGCTTTAGTTCAAATCAAATCAGCAACCAAAATACCCATATCTTTGGCGGAGTAGAGTGGAAGGTTGACTATTAGCTTAAAAGTTCCTCATTTTATTCTCATTGATGAAAAACTGTAGGCTATAATCTGTATATGGCTTCGACTTTTGTTTGAATATTAATATACTTTACTCAAGGATTTGGTGTGCGATACTAGTCATCTTAGGTGAAGTGATTGTTCAAACCATGTGTTGATACAACGCTGATTATGAAAGTACATGTAAAGTACCGATATATAGTACAAATTGTACTGATTATGTCAGAAGTAGAAGCTCAAACATGTCATATCTTTGGAAATATGTTTCACGTACCTCGTGATGGGAAAGTTCTTTTCTTATTCTGCTTTAAAATGATCAAAGCAAGCTAATTTTAAATTTAAAAACAATATGCCATTTATATGTATGAGTATAAAATGTCATGGTATTTAATTAAATTATATGTATTGTTATTATTATTATTATTATTATTATTATTAATTTGTTGTTTTTTATACAAAATAAAAATAAATAAATGGGTCATTCTATTTAATCCATACGCTATGGTTTAGTATTTAATGTAAAAAATCATTGTAACATAAAAACTAACAAATATATATATATATATATATATATATGGAAATGGTATAATTATCTCAAACACATTTTTTTACTTTGAAATAATTTACAACAAACAAAAGGTGAACTATTATACACTATATTTAAAATTAAATATCAATTCCTGATACATTATGAAGAAACACACTGTAGTTTCGTTGTATTGTATAAGAGGGGGTACAAGCAAAAACATTTTGAATTTTGTTTCTAAAATTTTGAATTTTGTTTTACCCTCCTCGAATGAATGTCTTCCAAACAAATAACGTCTGTCCCCACGTCATGGTTCGGTCTTGCTGCCTACCGACGCGTCATCCCTGGTGACGACTTGTTGCCACGCACTGTTGCCAGACTGCGCTGTTGCCATGTCTAGACGTGCGCACACCCACTAAGCGGTGATGTAGTACTCGTTGCGTTTCTTGCATTTCTCGCGCATTATGTAGCACAGCGCGATGGTTATGAGGATCGCGATGGTGATACCCATTCCGATGCTAACCCAAATGATCTCTTCGTTGATTCCATTGTGGCTGCGTCCTAGAAATAAGATAAGAGAATAATGAAGGTATCAACCTTTGGGAATTAAAAAAAAAATCTCAGCCCAGATTTTTCACCTTGGTCTGAAAACTGATAAAACAAACACACAAAACACATAATTTTAGTTTTTAATGAATTATAAATAAAACTATGCGTTGATTTTTTTTTGATGAATGGATATTTGGAGAAACTTTCAATACAATATTTTTTTTGCGGCCAACATTGATAACATTTTACTATTTTTATTAGTGTTATTTTTTTAAATCTTAGCTATTTATAATATCTAGCAAAAGTCTCAACTGTAGATCACATGACTTTGCCTATGAATATATGAAAGTAGATCTAGTAACTTTTTATAGCTGTCAGATATGTCCATCCGTAAGAAAAATGTTGATACGTGTACACTTCATTTACCTTGACCGATTACACTATGGCCCTATCCTATAGGTTAAACCATAGTGGAAGCAAGTAAGATTGCTAACTTTCGTGGTTAGTGAAGGTTACTTTTAGAGTATTCAATAAATAGAATGAACTGTTGTGTTTTCACTAGCAATTTTCACAAAAATATTCATTTTGTAATTGCGGGACTTGGACAAGTCGTAAGATGGTAAGAAATGGCCAACCTGTAGAAAACATGACGTCAGGGACACATTTGCCCAGACTTTGACCCAATCCATAAACAATGCATGTTTATATTTTCTAAAAGTTACTTCCTACCAATACTACATACGCCAGTATTACATACCTTCATTAAAAATAAATATTGTACGGTGAACCGCACAGATTTCCTCCCGCTTTTATCTTAAAATTGACATTTACTAAACATTCTTAATATTTGTGAAAATAAATATAGTAAGTCTATACATTGTTTATGGCATTAGGAACTAAGTAGGAACACTGTTACAGAAAAATTGAGCGAAGAGAAACATCTTTGTCAACCAAAGAACATAAGAATCAAATTCATTTTCAAAGACCTGAATTAAAAAGTACATATATTTGCTTATAGCTAAGAAATTATTGGTTTTATAAAAATATATTTCAAATAAAAAATTTGTATTTTTAATAGTACTACAATGATAAGTTATTTCCTATATCAAAAAGTTGTGTAGAAATGATGGAAATTGGAAAATTTCCCATAGGTAAAGTACCATCACAGTCATTTTCATGAAAAAAAAATGAGAACTGCCATCTTGTTTTTAAAGATAAACAATGTCTAGATATAAAATTTAATCAAAATCGTTAGAGCGAATTTCGAAAAAATTAATTTTTTCTCTTTTTGTCCATCAGTAAACTACCCTTAAATTTAAAGTTGGATATCTGATTCCAAAAAGCACTCAGGGGGAACTTATGAAAACTCCAGATACCAAGTTTTAGCCCAATCGGTAAAATAGTTTCGGCTCTAGCCCGAGGTACAGACAGACGGAATTGCGAAAACCACTTTTTTGATTTCAGGGGGTCATGAAACGTCGTAATTTATCAAATCCTCCAGTTTGATTATTTTCACGATCACAATACTTTCTTTTCGAGGTGTCGAAAGAAAGTAAAACTGCAATGGTATTTCCAGTGACTAGGTTGGGGTTCAAATCTAGATTATGTGGTTTACTCCCCAAATGGTCCTTCCTTACTACTGGATCATTTACTCTAAATTTATCCTTCCTCATCCCTAATGGTTTGTTTACAATCAGTCGCATCCGCACTTTTAAAGCGCACTCTTAAAACTTTGTTTGTTTTCTGCTTCAACGACGACTGCCTATAATAGGAATGCTCGATCTTGGATAAATCTTTACAAATATCGATTATTTAACCTCGATTTATCATTTATTAGACCGATTCAAAGGTATTTATCTGATTCATGAATCGATTCTTTTTGATCGAATCGAAAATTGAAAGAAGACTAAACATTAATACAGAAAAATTTGGTTGAATGCCAGGAAATGTATTTTGACAATTAAGAACATTACACAGCTAAAGTTGCAATGCTGGGCAACAAATTAGTATACATTATAATTAGCCACGTGTTTTTTAAAGCACTACTTCTCACTATCCCTTCGAGTTATATGCCTATGTAGGCCTACTAATTGCTCTGATGTGTTAGAAATGAGAAAGGTTGAATTTATAGGAAGTGTACCCTCATTTGATTGGAAGGAGAGTGGAAAACCATTTTGGAAAATCACCCTCAGTACACCCAACTGAAATTCGAACCTCGATTACTCTGTCATCGGCAGTCTAGTTTACTGCGAGCGTAGCACGTTAGACGACGCGGCCGCCGAAGAGTCGATTGTTAATTCGACAAGCACACTGAGCTATTTTTCTTGCTCTAACTTTGAGTTTAAAATTCACTGACACCGAAGATTTTATAGGCTATGTATGAAATCGTCCTTTCGTTTAGAATGCCTCGGATGGTCAAATAGGGTGTAGGACAAGTCTTTCTGTAGCAGAGGATGTGGGTGTAAGCGACCCCCCCTGTTTAGCAGCACTAGTAACAAATAGTTCATCACTTGACTCAATTTTAAATAATAATAAAGACAACTAAAAAAGAAGTTTAGCTAAATTTTCTAAATGTTACATTTTATAACGTGGTTTATTTACAATATAATGGATTTAGCTACATTTGATTGAATTTGATATAAGAATTGATTAAT
>CABFWB010001741.1:108719-142480 GCA_902151455.1 Timema bartmani | reverse complement strand
CGACCAGCGCGTTAGCCAACTATGCCACCGAGGCGGGTTTTGGTTTATGTAGAATTGGTCAAGTTTAATGTGATGAATGATGCACATTGTAGTCATATTCCATAAGTGTCCTCACATTTAATTTTGCTAAGATAAGGTTATAGAGGACTATGTCAGCTGGATGAAGGAAATGAACAGGTTTGGTGACTAAGCTATCATAGATTTGAAGACAATGTTTACAGAAGGTGTAAATAACACGCATAAACTCTTGTTTTAGCTTGTATTCTGGCTTCATTTTAGCCATTGGTTATCTCTTTCAAGAGACCAAGAGTTGTGAAAGGTGGTGTATTATTTCATGGTTTAAGTTTTATTCTAACTTGTATGACATAGCAATACATATGTAGAGTGTTATGGCAAGCTTAGGCCATAAGAGGCAGAGAGGGTTCTTAAAAGTCGAACTCTGGTTCACTACTTTTCAGGTCCAAGAGTACTGCACTAAAGCGTTTCAACTCTGTGTGTGTGTGTGTATTATATAAATATATATAAATAAAATGAAAGGGCTTATGTCCTGGGACCTGTCAAAATAAGCTTGCTCATTAATGGCAATTCAGACGGCCATCCCTATAACAACATCCAACACAAATATTAGATCAACATTTTCGCCCATATATGTCAAATTAAATATCAAGATTGTAAGCTTGGTTCCTTATTTCACTAGGTAATTTCTGTAAAGTTCACATAAACATTATTTAAATAAGAAGGAACAGCATTATTCTCTTCTATATGGAAAAAGTTTAATGTGAAGACTGATTTCACTTAGTCTTTTTAATATTTTTTTAAGGTTTATTTACTTATATTTTCACAAGATCTAGACATTTAGTTTAACTCTTGCTTTAGCTCTACCTTTATGAATAATATTTTTAATTTTTGGTGAATTAATAATGTACAACACATATTTGCTCATTTAGTACCTCAAGGAACACCTCTAGAACTAATAATATCCATAGTTTGTATTAAAGATGGGACAATACCAGTTTTTCGACTCCAATTCTCGATTTTGATTCTTAAATTTTTACATTGATTTTTCGATACTCGATTCTTACTGGAATAGGCCTGAAATGAAGTGGGAACGGCCATATTGGTTTAAATTAATAGAAACCAATATGGCTGCCATGATAGGTAAACCTTTTTTTTACCACTTTGATTTAATTCTGGAAATTTTGGTAAATATCTATTACATATTAGACTTTTAAAACATTTTTGCCTTTACAAATTAGTCATGATTTTAATTTTAGCTTTAAAATTTTGAAATAAACTCTACCTTTATTATTATTATTTAATTTGTGACAGTAAATTTACAAAGCAATCATAATATATTTCTTAACACAGGGTTGGTATCGGTTAATATGGAGCTTTATTTGTGTTTTTTCTTGAATACATTATGCTACCACGGTAAATATGTTTACATTTTGAAGCAAAACATTAATTTTTAGGTTTTCAAATCTAATCAATACTTTAATAAGTTTTACTATACAAATATATGGAATAATCAATGAAAAAATGCGTTACAAATGGCCTTTATTATAGAGAGCAGAAGCCTGCTAATTTTTATGTATTAATCTGTCAGTCCCATTGACTGCTAGTTAATTTTGTTACAGCAGTCAGTCTGTAAACGAGTTCCCATTGACTACTAGTTAATTTTGTTACAGCAGTAAGTCTGTAAACGAGTCCCATTGACTACTAGTTAATTTTGTTACAACAGTCAGTCTGTAAACGAGTCCCATTGACTACTAGTTAGTTTTGTTACAATAGTCAGTCTCTAAACATGTCTCATTGACTACTAGTTAATTTTGATAAAAAAGTCAGTCTGTGAACGAATCCCATGTAATATTTGTAAAGTAGGATTCTGGTAGGAAGACAAGACAGTCACAAACCCTAGTAAAACTACTTTAATATATTCATACCTCAAGTAATTAAATTTACATCTTCAACTTTTGTTAGGTAATATCATTATCTATTAAACAATATTAATAACGTAAGTAAAAGGCAATCAATGTTGAACCCAAACAATTATGTTTGTTTTTTCTAAAAAAATCTTCCTACCAGAATCAGGGTGAATATGGGTTTTATCAGTGTCTTAGGAACATCAATTTTGGGAGGAGAACACTTGGTGAGGCGCCTGCAGAAATTAAGTTGTTACCCTAGTAACAACCCTAGCCTCAGGACCTGATGTTTATGAGTTCAAACCCATTTTTCTTGAGCAATAAAAATCTGCAGCATAACTTCCTTCGAAGGTTAAGTAAAGCAGTCGGTTCCTTGTCGTTTGTGGCATGTAAAAGAACCCTGGAAGGTATGTGAAAATACATTTCCAGCAAAATTGGTAGGTATTTCTCTCTCGCTCATAGAAATTCTCATGTACTGATGTACTGATGTACTCATGTACTCATGTAATCATTCGGTTCAGAAAGTGTACGTTAAATACCCCAAATAAATAAAAATAAATAATTACTAAGGGCTAGCACCCCAATTTCCTCTATTCCTATGGGTTGCATTAAAACTTTATTTGGTTTGTTATGATAACGAAACATAGTTACATACTTGATTATCAAAACTTTATCTTTTATTGGACCAATTAGATACACACACGATTTAATTCCACTTGTGTGTTTAACTTACTAAAATATTAAATTTTGATTCATATGCTTGGTAACCAATGTTAAGCCCCAGCCCCCCAACCGATCACTTTGTGGCTGCACTGTTTTGTGTTTTGAAACACTAACCGCGATGTTGACAATTAATGACCTCACTGAGTTGATGACTAGGTTACACTACCTAAGTCATGAATCATGTTAGCATGTCATGCATTTTTAAATAGCCTTTTGTTTTAATTCATGAATGTTCTATGAATGAAAAAAACCAGAACTAAAAAAATGTGAAAAAAGGCCATTAATATTGGCATAGTATTTAGTTTATTATGCATTTTTTTCTTTATCATCAAAGAGGACAGTAAAAGGGGAACTTACTTGATCTGAAATGTGGTTTATTAATGTATTATTTAATTAGAAATTTAACCCTGAGGTGTCACTTAAGGTGGGAATGTAGGGGACATGAGAAAAGGTGTGTTTTTATAGCAAAACTTTTTTTTTTGTCAAAAGAAATCAAACAATTTTCCAGTGGAAACAGTTAAATTTTCTTCACATGATGATATCAACAGCTGTTGAGTATCTGTCATGAGTGTCCTGGAATTTAATGACAACTTTTTCTCTTCATTTAAAAAGTTTGTCATCTAACCCTAATATGATCATGACAGATATTTAACAACTGTTGATATCACCATGTGAAGACAATTAAACTATACTTTTTGACTGGAGCAATATTTGATTTATTTTGGCAAAAAAAAAATGCTATTCTATAAAAACTCCACAAAAAAAACACTTGACCTTTTCTCGCGTCACATAAACTTTCATATTAATTAGAAATATTAACATTAATTAGAAATATTAACATTAATTCAATTAAAAAAGATGACAAACACATGGCCTATTTACCATTTTAAAATTTAGAGCTACTTTGCAAATGAATAACTCTCTCTCTATATATGCATATATATATATATATATATATACACACACACACACACACAATAATTTGAGTCACAGTTATTAAAAGTCCAGACCCTACTGTGTTAGTAATAATGCCAGTGACTGGGAGATTGGGGTTTGAATCATGGTAGTGTATTGAGGGTTTCCCACTCTCCCTTCACACAAATGTGAGTACATTTTTCTCCAAATTCTACTTTACTCATCCCTACCTCAATGGTGTATGTTTGTGGATAGACCTAGTGGGTTATAAGAGTTGCAAAATAAAAAGAATACACAACCATGCCTTGGAGGTTCTTAATTTACCAAACCAGTATGCCAACACTTTTTTAAATGCCACATTTCAGCTTTGAGCACATGTGAGGTTAGTCCATCCTGTGAAAAAATCTTCTCTAAAGTGTGCTGATACTTATTTAATGCCCGATTAGTACTTTTTAATCCCACAAGGACGGTGAAACCATGGGGACATTGTCTTTCTCTCCTTTTGAAAAATAAGTTACATCACTAGGGATTTTTTTTGTCTTTGATATAATTAAATATTTAAACTTAAAGCTTGTCTTGCTTCAACATTAATTTTTAAAACATTAAATTTGTTTAAATATTCATTTATCACAAGCCTATTCAGGCTGAAAACAAAGATAGGCTAGTGTGTGGTTGCGGACACACTATGACCGTATCCAAAGTTATTTATTTTTACCAACAGCCAATTGGCTTTCGAAAAATTCAAGATTTAAAAGAGGACTTACAGTAAGTCTCTAAAGACACTAATTTTGAAAAGTTCCTTGAATACCCCTAATTTTTGCCTAATAGTCCCTGAAGTCCATTAAACTTTGCCTTTTATTAGACCATTGAGAAATTTCTCAATTTGCATTGCTTATGGCTGGTAAGATGTTTACCAAATCATTTGCTGTGAAGTCTCTAAATGACTGTGTTATCTTATTAGTTATGTGTGACCAGTAGGGAAAACCTGGAAAACCGAGGGAATTTTTTGTTTCAAGGGAAACTAGATGATTTCAGGGAGTTTTAACACATACACAAAAAAGGAGAAAATCAGGGAATTTAAATAATTGCCTAAACACCCCATTAACTTTGTACCTCAAGTCCTTGGAACACTAAAAACTGGGAGTTTAGTTTCTCTGTGTTAATAGAATGTAATTGCATAGATCAGGTGTTCTCCTTGGAGCCTTGGAACTCCTTGAGACCCCTTCAGGGTCTCCTCGAGACTTGAGAATCTTTTTTGTGGGGCTGGATTTTTGAAATACACTTCCACCTACCACCTAAACCAAATATTAAATATGCTGAACGTGGAAGAAATCATCAATTCTAGGCGTATTCTCTTAAGACAACCAGATATTAAAGAGATCGACAAAAATGTTAAACAATGTCACTAAAAAGTTGTTTTGGAAAAATTTGCTTAAAAAAAGATTTTATTTATGAATTAAATTAAATTATCATAATTATAATATTTGTTTTTATTTTCAACTCCAATAATGCATCAAACATCTTTTGAGAAGTTGGAGCATTATTTTCAACTCCAATAATGCATCAAACATCTTTTGAGAAGTTGGAGCAACCTTTCGCATACTTATTTGTCCATGTAATTAAAAAAAAAGTCACAAAATGCGTTTGAAAGATGTCAATTTCGCCTACCTTGTAGCTTAGTCTTTATATTCAACGAACATTAATTGCAATCTAAGAAATATATTTGTCTTTGTTAATCTTATAACATATATTAATACAGTGCCTTCTTTAGTTCATTTTAGTAGTAATTATCTTTTAAATTTCACTGGTGGGCTATAAAAGGTTTTCTGAGTCATAAATTTGGTCAACCTAAAATTGGAGCTGTAAGGGTAACTCCATTTAGGTCTTATTGCTTGTCTTAAAATTATATTTTTAATTGACCTTGCTCTACTTGACAATTAATCTTTAAATAAATACATATGTTTTGAGGTATTTAAATAACTTATTTTGGTTACTTAATATTTCACACTTATTCACTGTTCAAATGCAATAAACACTAAAATGAAGTTTAATTAATTGCTACTTAGAATGGTTTTGCACTGAGTTGTTACCCTCATCATTGTCATTGATTACACAAAGATGCCATAATTCAATGTACTCTATTTTCTGTGGCAGCTAGTTAAACTACTAAAATATGTTCATTTTTCAAAAGTTTTGTGAACATTTGTTCTTCTTTTGATCATCTGCTGACCTTGTTAAGTTAAAATAAAATTTTCCATGATAACTTTGTACAGTTTATTGATTTTTGATTATTTACCAGGCTGCTTAGCGAATCACAGTATCAATCATTTCAATAAGAATTGCTAGTTCATACACGTAATTAATAAATCACATTACAATATTAGGCCTATTTTATTCAAAGTAATATTTTAAAAAGTATAATTCAATTGTTATGTTCTCTGCCTGTCATGGTAACGATACCAATGTTTATACATGTCTGATTATTTAATATGTTTTTTACATATACACATTTTCTCAAAATACTATTGTTTTAATAGTAAACAATTAGTCTAAATATTTTCAATGCAATTATTCAGCCTCATTATTAACATTTTAACATTTGTGGAATATTTTCATCATTTAGTATACCTAATATCATTTATTCTAAAAATATAATTTACTCATTACTTTTCAATTTGAAAAACCACAAAAAGATTTCTCAACATGCCAAATTTAAAATTGATTGTAAGTGATCCAGCAGACATCCTTAACCTCTGCAGCTCTTTGCACAGCAAAAGTGGTACACAAGTGCAGATTAAGATAAATAACTATTTGAAGGCTAAAACTGGTTCATTTGTTACATTCATGATCCCTCTACTGAAAGAAAGTGAGGAAGCAGTTGTTCAAGTGATAGGGGAGAGTGTGTTGGACCATGAGCTCAGGTTTCCTTTTGTCGATGACTCGATTCAATTGGCCTTGAAGCGGCGGCGATCTTTCAAGGGAACGACTAAAGATCTTTACACAGACCTTCAGAACATGCTGAAGACTGTGATAAACCCATTGCCAGATCGTTACCTCAATGTTCCTGTACCCCACCCTTCACAGGACATAATAGCGTTGCTGGTTTGTCTAGTAGACTATGATGAAATCGATAATGCAGAATACATGTGCACTAACCTTGTTCAGGACTGTTTCCGCTACTGTTTTGGTACGGTTATCAATTCCTTGGCTTTTGAGGAAGAAAAACGATTGAAACTTCAGTGTCAATCCTTGCTATTGGTTGCGAGGAGACTTTTCTCACACTTGGGGCACCTACCTGAACTTCTAAAAGAGATCATGGTAGAAGCTCGGCGACTCACAAATGCCGAACGATGTTCGTTGTTTTTACTAGATCCAGATCATCAAGAGCTGGTGGCGAAAGTGTTTGATGGTAAAGATGGCAAGGATGAAATTAGGATTCAAAAAGACCAAGGGATTGCAGGACATGTAGTAGCATCAGGTAAACTATTGAACATCAGAGATGCCTATAAACATCCACTCTTCTTCAAGGGTATGGATGAGGTAACAGGGTTTAGGACAAGGAATATTCTCTGTTTCCCTATTCGTGACGAGGAAACTGTAATTGGTGTGGCTCAGTTGTGCAATAAAATTGGTGGCTTTCATTTTGATGTGTTTGATGAGGAAGTTGCAGAAGCTTTTAGTATTTACTGTGGTATTAGTATCATGCACAGTCTAGTTTACAAGAAAATACAAGATGCTCAGGCAAGGAGTAAGCTGTCCAATGAGTTGATGATGTACCACATGAAAGTTAACGATGATGATTTAAAGAAAGTTTTGTTTTGTGATAAAAGCCACAAACATCCACATTTTGAAGACTTTGATTTTTCTCCTAGGGTCCTCCCAATAAAAGAAATTTCGTGTTATGCTTGCAAAATGTTTGAAGACCTGAATATGATCACTACATTTCATATAAAAAAACATACTCTTACAAGGTTCCTACTCTTTGCTAAAAAAAGTTACAGGGAAACTCCATATCACAATTGGATGCATGCCTTCTCGGTAGCTCACTTTTCATATTTATTGTTGAAGAATCTTAAACTCATTGAACTTGGATATCTGACCTCTTTGGAAGGGTTGACGTTAATGGTTGCATGTATTTGTCACGATTTGGATCACCGAGGAACTACCAACAGCTTCCAAATGCAATCGGGAACTACTCTTGCTTCTTTATATAGTTCTGAAGGCTCTGTGATGGAGAGGCATCATTTGGCACAAGCCATCTGCATTTTAAACACCGAAGGCTGCAATATTTTTGATGGTCTCTCGCAGAACGACTACACACATTCATTGGATTTGCTGAAGGAAATGATTTTAGCAACAGATTTAGCACATCACTTTAAGATTTTTTCAGAACAACAAAAGTTGGTTGATAACTACCAGAAGGATGATCCTAATCACAAAAGGCTATTTATTGCCCTCTTGATGACCTGTTGTGATCTCAGTGACCAAACTAAGAGTTGGAAGGTTACAAAGAACATTGCTCTCTTGATCTATAAAGAATTTTTTTCACAAGGAGATCTGGAAAAGTCAATGGGAAGTCGCCCTTTGGATATGATGGATCGAGATAAAGCCAACATTCCTCAGCTTCAAATACAGTTTTTGTCTGATATTATCATCCCATTGTTTGATACTATGAAAGGGATATTTCCTGAGTCAGCTTGTCTGGTGGAGGCGGCAAGATTCAACCGAGATTGCTGGAGTAGAGCTGTAGATCTTTTTGCAGACAGTTGGCCTGAAGAGCTTTCTTCTCTGGAGATTCTAACTGATCCAGAGCTCGAAAGGCAGGTTTTACTTTCTGTTGTAAGATCATGAAACTGATTCAACATTACATATACCCTTTGACTCCCAGCTTGATTGTTCATAAGCGAATTTGTGCCAGTAGAAACATATTTTTACTTTAAGATTATTTTTTTACTAACATATTTTTATAAAAACAAGTACATTGTTTAAATGAAAAAAAAAGGTACAGTAGCCTAAATATTTTGATGCTAATTTAAAAATTTTAATACCATAACAAGAAACACATTTAAAAAAAAATCAATTTTCACCTTTGCTCAGTTAAATACTTGATGTACCAAATATCGCCTTTAATTTGATTTTCAAAAGTTTTAGAATGATTACACATATTTGATAAAACCAGTTATGGCAGTTAGAAGAATTCCTATTAATCAGGAATTGATTTGTATTAATGTTAGGTTATTTGGTAAATGTTTTGTACTCCACGCTTTGTGTAACTCTTTGTATTTTGCTGAATTATATTTTGATCTCTTTGTGTTTTATTATATTTGTATAAATATCTACCATATTTGTAAAGTTATTTAACTTTATACGAATTTTAAATTATTGTACAATACTAGCAAACAAATAATTTTCAATAATTTTTTCATGCACAGCAAAAATTAATTTTAACTTGCAACGAGTGAACTTTATTTATAACTATTATTAATATTGTTTCACATATTACAAGTGTTTTCTCTAATTATAATGTTTCACACATCTAGAAAGTTGGTAAAATGTGTTCCTTACGGAATACATCTAATGAAATGAAACACCAATATACTGATAAATAGGCATGTTTGGGATACCAAACTTTGGGGACAGATATGGGAAATTAGATGTTTCTGAAACTCGGGTGGGAAAAAATGATTTTATTGGGATTTTTTGGGGAAAATTTAAATCAAAATCTTACAAATAATGATTATCTATCAATGTGATACTTGTATTTAGTGCACATTAACAATATTATTAATTTACTGAAGTTAAATTAATATAACATTTTTTGGTATTGTTATGGACAAGATTGTGGGCTCACTTTGATTCACCTATTCAGATTAGCTTGTAGTGGAGGCACTAGCATACATTGAGTATGCATTTCAAGTATGACATGATTTGACTTCTTATCTGATCTGAGGACACAGGCGACTATGAAAAGCGATGTCATTTCCGAGGGTGGTCGAAAACCCGTGGAGGAGGGGGTGAATAGCGCACTTGGGGTGGAATTTTGTTTTCAGTATAACTTACACACAGCACAATTTTGTTTGACTTACAAGAGCAAGAACTTTCAAACATAAATTTTGACACTTGCATGGGAACAGCAGTATAGACAAACCCCAACAAATAATGGGTTCCCCCCCCCGAGTAAAAATTATGTTACTTCTCCATTTAACAATGTTACGTAAACCATTTGTTTCAATTGGTTTGACAAATGGATTATCATTTTTAAAAAGGAATATGATAATCACTATTTGTCTATGTCACCACTGGAATATGAGCTCAAATCACAGTAATCTAACAGTGCCTCATCCATTGAAGATTTACTGTGGTAAACCAGGCACCATTTGTTTGTTGTTTGATTATTACTGGATATCCCTGTACAGCCACCAATAAGGGGACTGCCAGACTGGGCGAGAACACATTGGTTGTAATGAGAGGTGGCCAGACTGGAGCGACTGAGCATGCACACTTGAAAGATAGGACTGGTTCTATTTTTCAAGCGCGTGCACAATGAATCAATCCTGATAGTAGTGAACTCATCTGATTGAAGTTGAATTTTTTGGCAATCAATAAAAGTGCTATATAACAAGTTAAAACACTATATCTTTGTCCAATTTGATAATTTACATCAAGAAAGTCCATAGCCGCTGTATATACAGTATTGCTATTTTATTTGCATTTTCTTCTTNAAGTCCATAGCCGCTGTATATACAGTATTGCTATTTTATTTGCATTTTCTTCTTCTTTAGATTTACTTTAATTATAAAAGTTAACTGTAAAACAAAGTCCATTATTATAACCCTACCTAATATAAACCATAACAATTTTGTTTCATTAAGATATGATGAAATAGTGAAAACAAAATTCCACCCCAAGCACACTATTCATCCCTCCAACACGAGTTGTCGAGCACTCTCGGAATTGACAACATCACTTTTCATAGTCGCCCGGGTCCCCAGAACATGGATCAGAAGTCAAATTCTGTTCTACTTTAAATGCATACTCATTGTAAGCTAGCGCCTGGTCTACTGAAATATCTTGATGTTTTATTGTTTAAGTAGGCCTAGTTATTAAAATTCATTACCTTACATAAAAATCTTACTCAATAATTATTAGACAAAATATTATTCAGGCTTAGGTTTCATTAGGAAAACCTAACAATTTAAAAATAGATTAAGATTAATATAGACATTTTTTGTGCATTTTATTTTTCTTTAAAAAATTCCACAAGCGTACAGAATTTAAATTTATTGTTCAGACCACTAAATTACAACCTAATCAGAGTTTTTGTCTCTCTTCCTGACCCAAGTTGGGATCAAATTGCCCTAAGCTTCTAACGTTATCATCAAATTATTTAGTTATATTTTTATTTGAATGAATAAATGAGAAGGCTAAGTTTAGACTAAAATTATAAATCTAAAAAATAAATACAAGGCTAAAGTGGACAATTATTTGAAATTTTTTTTATATATATCCCGTCTTGTTCCTGCGGGAAATTGATATTTCCCACCTAAAAATTTCCTGAAGTCAAAATGTAATTCCTGCACAGGCCTACCGATAGCCAATTTTGAGCATAGTAACTCATTAAATTAACCCCATTAAAAGGGCAAGCCTATTTCTAGTGGATACAATATGACATTATCATATTTATTAGAAATATTGGTGGAATTCATCAAATGATTGATTGTTAAATTAAAATATTTTGTTGTCATATTATTAACATGTGCAGCATTTTGATCAATCTAGATCATGTAAGTTATTTAGTAATCATTAGATCTATCAATATTTTGTGGTTACTATACTAAATTATATTTACTGAATTACTGTAAAGTCTATTCAGTGCTCAAAATAGTCCAACACTATGTTTTGGTGTCTTATAGCCCAGCATTAGTCTCTACATTGATAACCTTTAAAATCAAATCCCTGGCTCAGAAATGATTTATTTTAATTTTTCAAAGCACTCTTACAGATGCCATTAGTAGTCATTATAGAAGCATTCCTACTAAAGGGTTGAGTTTGCATGCAACCAGTGTTTGTTCTGTCAAAATAAGATCCACCCACAACTATACTATAGAATTACTAGTATGTTTGAATCCCCACCTTACCCACCTTACATCTTTGAATTTATAATACAATAGATTTTGATGTTGAAATACACTTAATATGTTTGCCATTTAACAACTCAATACAAGTTCACTCCATTGTGCCACTATGGAATAAATATTTATTATTAAACTCACTTTTACCAGACTTTTTTGCTTGATTATAGATGCAGATTCGCCAGCTAAATTCTGGCTAGCACTTTGTTTAATTAATTTTTTTTGGTAAAGTTATTAACATGAGAGGCTTCTGAGTTTGGTTTCTTTGTCCAAATGTAATCTTTCAAATTATATCTGATTAATACAAGTGGTATATTAATTGGTGTCAAATATTCTAGGGCCTTATTCCAGTCAAATAGTGGTGATCAAAGGCCACTTTTTAAATGCGAAGTGTAGTCGAAGCGAATCTTGAAACTTGTGAAGAAAAGTCGAAGTCGAAGCTGCCTAGGGGATTCTTGTTTTCACTTAACGCTACTTTTAATTCTTAAATTAATTATTTTTCTAGATCTTGTCACTATCAAGGGCCAGGAAAATTTTCTTGTTTGTTACCTGAGGACTATATTAATAATTAATGTACACATGTTTACTGATTAGTTTAGTAACTTATCAATTAAGTTTTAATTTTTACTTACATCGTGGAGTTTTTTAATATTATTTTGCAAACTTTACATATGCATGTTTTTTTTATCTGCATTTCTCTGATAATAATTATAAATTAAATTCTGTTTTTGTTTCCTACTTTCCATATCAACCATTTTGAATAGTAAAGAAAATGCGAAGAAGCTATAAAAAACTTTTGTGTCAAAATGCACTATTGTAAATTTGTCACAGATAATTCCAAAGAGATAGAATATTAAGGACCAAACATTAGATGCGAGCTGGGATGATAGCACAACTAAAGCACTTTCTTTGCTTCATACCAGTGACCATGGTGTTATTTCTTTATAGTTATTTTTATTTTTTACAAAATTATATTGGCGATAGTGAATATAATATATTAACATTTACTCACTCGTTTTTGATCCATGCTTACGTTGTGCTAGTTAAATTACTAGTCATTGTTAAAATTCAGTTTATTAATGGTTTTAAAATTATCAATTATTGAAAAAGTAATATTTAGTAAGATAAAATTAAATTGTTTGATAATTTATCGAAGTTTTATCCTTCCTTCAAAATTTTATCCTTCCTTCAAAATTTTTCGAATATGCAAAGGTTATTGTAGATGTCGAAGTCGAAGGAAATTTGACCTTCGACTTCGAAGCTTCGCACACCATTACAATTGAATAAACATTGATAAAGGTTCATATACATGGGCTTAGAAACACTTTGTTTTAGAGTTATTAAAGTTTTTCCTCAAATATTGATTATTTATGGGTATATCCATTGAATGGCTTGTTTTATCGCCAGATTTTAACCCAATGGATTTTTTTTTATCACTGGGGACATTTAAGGTCTATTGTCTATACAGCTCCTGTGCCTATGTTGACGTTTTAAGAGATTGGATCCGAGAGCATGTAGTAAATGGATATGAGCAAATATTCAACACCTCAGGTGTACTCAACAGAGTACGACAAAGCATGAAACACAGGCTCAGAGGGTGCATCGAAGTAGGACGACACCATTTTGAACAATTTTTATAACAAAATATGCTGTCCTGTGTTTTTGTTTGTTTTTATCCAGTATTTCTTGTTTAGTTTTATTGCTTCTTCTGTTGGATTGCCGATTAATTTAACAATAAAATTTTTCCTAGCTCAGAAATTAACCTTTTCTAAAGTCATGTTTATATATGACCTGTTCTTAATATTGAATATCTGTCATTATCATAGCAGCATTAGATAATAAACTTTTTAAATGAAGAGGAAAAGTTATCAGTAAATTCCAACACATTCTTGACAGATATTCAAGAACTGTTGGTGTCATCATGTGAAGAAAATTAAACTCTTATGTTTCTACTAGAGAATTATTCATTTTATTTTGACCAAAAAAAAATGATATAAAAACTGAAAAAAATACTTCCCTTAACTCCCCTTTACTCACCTTTACTCCTGCACTCCTAATACTTAAAAAATATTTTGTTTTTACACCCATTTTTGTGGCTGCAGCAAAAAGTTAGTTTACCTTTGTCTTGAGGTCAGTGGCTTACATAACTTGAACTCTCCTTTAGAGCTTTTCCTGTTGCAGTCTTTTCCTCACACTGTTTATTGGAGTTGTTTGCAAAACCTCTTTTTTAAGTGCACTGTGTTCATGATTGTTGACTTTCACTTGTTGGTATAGCTACTGTAGCATGTAATTCAAATAGTTTGTGTTGTGAGCCGCGTTAGTTACTTGGTTTGAATAGATAGGCCTCTGTCAAAGAAAGAAAAATATATTTTGTTGGTTTCTTAAAATTGGTAGAGAAGGATTTACTAATGGAATCTGGTGTTTCATTACCACTGGAAAAGTTTTATGTTAAACAGATTTTATATGCCCCCTTCCTTTTTTTTTACCATTTTGATTTGTGTTAGAAATTATCAATTTTTTAAAAATGTCTTCCTTCTACACATTATACTCTATACTCTAGTTTGTTTTCACCCTTTCCTCATCCCTTGTATTTGGTATTTCTATTTTTATCCTTTAAATTGTATTCATTTCCTAGTTTGGTTGTACACTTAAGGAATAGTTTAGTGGCAATTAGTAAATCATTATAGTTCCTTTTAATCTAAAGACTTTGTGACAAGGAGGGAAGGAATCCAATTTCATAACGATAAGCTTTTGCTTCTGCCAGGAATCAGATCTCAGGCCCTTATACCTGTAGAAAGATGTGCTACCAAATTGAGTCAATTGCTCAGACTCCCAAGTTTTTTTATCACCGCGTCTTATTACTTGTTTAGGTTGTATATATATATATGTACTTATTACGCTACTGAATTAACAATGAGGAAGGTTGTATTTAGAGAAAGTGTACGCACATTTGTGCGGAGAGAGAGTGGAAAACCATTTTGGAAAAACCACCCTAGGAAACTTGACTGGGATTTAAACCCCGATTTCCTTGTCATCGGCTGTCTAGTTTAACATGATAGTGACACCTTAGACCACGCAGCCACCGAATTAGGTACCAAGTTTTCACCCACATAAATGTATCGAATCTAAAAATAGTGTAACTGAAATTAACTCAACATTTAGGCCATAATTAATTATTCATCATGCGAATTAAATCAATATGCTCAAAATCTCATTTCATTCACGACTTTATGAGTTCATAAAATTGTAATCTGTTCACTTAATATGTAAGGTATTCATCAATTCATTAAGCATGATCCACTTCAGTGGTCGAATGATGTAACATGTTACTCTCAAAATAGATTGGACTGCCGATAACTGGGAGTTTAGGGTTTGAAACCCAGTTGAGTGTACTGAGGCTGGTTTTTCTTAAATGTTTTCCCACTCTCCTCCATACAAATATGGGTACATTTATTCTGAACTATACCTTCTCTATTCATAACTTATTAGTGTAACTATGCGGATAACCCGAACAGGTCGTAAGATTGGGCTCACATTAAGCATGCACTTTACTTGCTAGACATTTAATTGATTTATTAAAATTATAATTTACTCATTAGACATGCAATTCATTAATGTAAGTATTAAGAGCTAATATTGTAAAAATCTCACTACTTTCATGGTGATATTTGATTTGTTGAGTTTACACACTTAGCTAATAGAGTATAAACTACAGGGTGTGAGCCAGCAAGCGAGCTATACCGACCGAGTGGCTATCGCCGTTGGTGATGATAGTGCCAATCTTTATGGGAGTGTCCTATAGTCAGCACAATGAGCCTTTTGACAGTTAATTTAAGTTTTCTTATCTGAAGCTGCTATTTCTTTATTCAAGTAGCTCCTCCCAGTTGAGTGTACTGAGGCTGGTTTTTCTTAAATGTTTTCCCACTCTCCTCCATACAAATATGGGTACATTTATTCTGAACTATACCTTCTCTATTCATAACTTATTAGTGTAACTATGCGGATAACCCGAACAGGTCGTAAGATTGGGCTCACATTAAGCATGCACTTTACTTGCTAGACATTTAATTGATTTATTAAAATTATAATTTACTCATTAGACATGCAATTCATTAATGTAAGTATTAAGAGCTAATATTGTAAAAATCTCACTACTTTCATGGTGATATTTGATTTGTTGAGTTTACACACTTAGCTAATAGAGTATAAACTACAGGGTGTGAGCCAGCAAGCGAGCTATACCGACCGAGTGGCTATCGCCGTTGGTGATGATAGTGCCAATCTTTATGGGAGTGTCCTATAGTCAGCACAATGAGCCTTTTGACAGTTAATTTAAGTTTTCTTATCTGAAGCTGCTATTTCTTTATTCAAGTAGCTCCTCGTTTGTCCTCACGAGGTTTAGTTCGACCCCAATCCAGACCCACTGATACACAGATAAATTTTGGAAGCGCTGGGGATCGAACCCAGGACCTCTGGTTCTCTAGCTAGTAACTTCGACTACTAGACCACAGAGGTGGTCATTAGAGTAAAAACCTATTGAAAAATGAATGAGGCAATTAGCAACAAACACACCATTGACTTTATTAAAGAATTTTAGGTCCATCAGTAAAGAGTGTTCTAGATTTTAAGCTTGATTCACACGATCACCGAAAAATATAAATCATCTGCGAAGTAATTCACACTTTTAAGTTGACCCATGATGCATTGCAACACTTTAAAAAAGCTAATTATCAACACATTTGATTTTCTAGTGGATAAACATATAATTTAGATCATTGTTCCGATGGTTGTTTACAAATTATAATGCTGTGTCGTGGCACAATCCAATACATCAATAAACACGCTTTACTTTTTTGTTATTGAGAAAATATAACTGTGAAATTTTAAGAGCATTGATACAATTTGTCAAAAACTAATGAAAGTTGATATAAAATATTAAACAATGAGGAAGGCCCAATAGTTAAATGACTTATCAACAATGGATATTGATAAAATAAACAAGGGTATACCAGGTAATTAAGTGAAAATTTAGTCATAAAAAACCACACAGACAAATAGAAAAATGTGGGAAGAATTCAATGCACAAATGTGACATATTCAGCCTTTCTTCTATGGAAGCCAGAAGAAAGGAAGATTCCACGTTTTTTAATTGAATTCTTCAATATTTCTTCCTTTTTCCCTATTTGCTTTCTTAACTCCATTTTCTATTAATTAGTTTAGCTTTAATTATTTTTTATCAACATCCAATATTGTATAATGAAAGCTATAGTAATTTTTATAACTATCTCAATTTCATTTATAGAATTTTCCACCACCATTGAGCTCTTCAGCCCTTTGGATAGGCAAATTCACTCATGGCATATCGAGTCCTTGATCTCCCTATTTTTGGATTAAGCCTTGTGTTCTACCAATAGATAAATTATCTGACAGAGCTTACTGAAACATTTGTTTATTATTAATTTTTGCTTTTGACCAGAAATAAGATTGTTGTGTGGGGGATTCATATTACAATGTCATTTCCTAAAATTGGATTTCTTATGCAAAGCAGGCAGGGTATAAGTGTGGTGCCAGTTACTTTTTCTGACCCCACTTTTTAGAAAATTAATCAACACTAAATTAAGTGAAATAACATCTCTGATTTCAGACAGAGTTGAATTTTCATACGAAGAATTGCCAAAATGAGGAATATATTTCCACCTTAACATTTTGAATGATAAACTTTACTATTAACTTCTTCTGATTGCTTAAATAATTTGAAACACAAAGACAACATTCTCAATCCAGTCACATTAGATCTAGGTCACAAATGTCTGTTCATATTCTAAACAATGCCACACTTCGTAATAATATTTTGTTTCCTAGTACCCTTAGGTGTTTTTAGAAGTCATAGGGAAAACTATTTCACATTACTGCAAATTACTGTTTGCGTTCACATTATAACATTTTTTTTTTTAGCTAGAAAAGCTTCTAGATCTACTTTCAAGAATTAATACACCAAGTCATGTTATTTGCAGCTGTCACTTTGGATATATATTATCAATACCTATAAAATAACACTAAACATATGGTAAAATGTTATCAATGTTGGCCGAAAAGAAATACGTTTGAATTTTCTCTACTCTTATCAATGTAGGCCACAATTTTATTTTTTTTTGCATTTTCTAAATGACCCTTTCTAAGAAAATTCTATTAAAAAAAAAGAATGTTATGTTCATTTCAATTACATTGACATTGTTACAGGTTGAATCATTTGTAATTGACCAAGCCGAGTCAGACGAAGAAGGGCGACTAGAATCCTCCAAGTTCCTGCTTTCCCCAGAGGACGCAGAACACTCGGTGGATCCAGAGACCCAGGCCAGACTCGAAGCGTTGCTCGAAGCAGCAGGTCAGTAATCTTGGCACTTTCATTATCCTTCTCAGGTTTACATCATTAATTTAGAGTGGGAACCCCCTCCCCCAAGTTGAAAATATTTAATTTAGATGGTAATAATTTCGATTTCCTTTATTATAGTGCTCGCCAACAGTTGTAAGACCTATAACAGGCCAACACTGAAAAGTACACCAGTACCTTACAAATATATAATAATTACACGAGAAAATAAGAAAAACAATAATAGCTAAATAATAATAATAATACTTAGCACCACGTCTTATTACCCATTCGGATTATATGCTTAGGTACTAATTACGCTAATGGGTTAGGAATTGAGTAGGTTTAATGTAGAAGAAGTGAACTTCCATTTGCATGGAGGTAGAGGAGAAAACCATTTAGGAAACCCCCCCCCAGTTTACCAGAGTGAGATTCGAACCTTGACCTCCCTGTCCTTGGCAGTATAGCGTAACACGAAACTAGCGTGTTAGCTAACTACAGCACCAAGGTGGGTAATTTAGATAATAATAATATTTTGTACAATCTCCCCCTCATTGGCGGTCCAGTTTATTTTAGGGGTGGTGCCTAAGATCTTTCGACTACCGAAGCAGGTATGAGGAGATTCAAATCTCAAGGAAAGCACCAGCATTTTTCTGGAATAATAGTAGTTAATCATTTCATGGTAAAACAACCAAAAACTCCATACCTTATTCTACCAATGAATGTACACCAACTTTGTAGTTGCGGCTGTTAATGTACATTTCACAACTACTTATTTATTTATCAAATAACTATATCAGTTTGATGCTGAAAAAATACTTAGAATCGATAGGGACATTTACTGCTGATGAGTGGGGAAATAGTGGTTCAAATCCTGGTTGGGTCTACTGAGTTTAAAAAAAATGCTTTCCCCAGTCTCCTTACATGCAAATGTATTTAAATTACCTCTTAAATGCTTTCTTGCACATCCCTACCCCATTATATATATATATAACCTGAACAGGTAAGAAAATGCAGTGGTAGAAATAAAAAATAGTGAAAATACTTTAATACAAAAAATATATGACCTGTCAAAAAAATAAAAGCTTTTGGTTGTTTATATATCCATTGATTTATTATTTATGCTAATTAATAAAATAAACATTGTTTTCCTGGGATTTGTACATCGTGCTTTTTTATTCATTGAACAAACGCAAAGTGTTACTAACATTGGAGGCTTTATTCATAACTACATTGAGAATAAATATTTAGATTAAGTCAAGTTATTTTATATAATTGAATCGGTGCATGCGGGAAGGCACCGAGTCATTATTTACTTTTTTTTAGATTTTTATGCCAACCACAATGTTTGGTGGTGTTACATTGATTGGTGATGAAAGGAACTAAGTCACGGTATTCCTTGATAATTGTGATGATCTCTTACACGGTAGTCTATAAGCTATATTTGTCCAACTAGCAACACACGCAGCATCCTGCAAAGTGGTCCCACTGAGGGGTGTATATATCATTGTGTGCAGGTATTGGTAAGCTCTCGACAGCAGACGGGAAGCACTTGGCCGACCCAGAAGTCCTGAGGCGTCTGACTTCAAGTGTTTCGTGTGCTCTAGACGAGGCTGCTGCTGCCCTCACTCGTATGAGGAGTGACAACCCACGGCCACAGCCGGAAACAAGGTAGGGGTGGACAAAATGCATGAGTAAAACAATGCACCCTTTCACAACCGTTTATAACTTTTAGTAAATGTAGATGTAAAACAGTTTTTCAGAACAGCTAAAGAGCAAACCTGTACAACATGCAGTCTCCTTTGTTACTTTCGTTATGATCATAGAGTTGGGTTGAAGCCACTATTTTATGAATCCGAATCTCCACTTTACCTTTGAATCTCGAATTCGAATCCGAACCGTGAAAAAAATTATGAACATAAGAAACAAGAGAAATACATCATAATAATATAAACCAAAACTGATAATTAAATGTTAATATTCTTTTTTATAATGTATTCATTATATAACATTCATACATTCATTTAAGTGTTAAATTACTGGTCTGGGGCTTGGTTGTAAAGTTTAGCATATATACTTATTATATTGGTTTTGAACCACCAAAAAGCTGTATATAAAAACTCCATGGCATTAGCATGCAAGCAATCCATACTGACAGAGTGGCCGCCGCCGATAGCGATGATAGTGCTAACATTTGTGGATAGAGGGTGTCACGTTGTCAGCATAGTGAACCTTATGGCCATTAATCTCAGTTTTCTAGACCGAAGCCGCTACCTATTTATTCAAGTAGTTCCTCATTTGTCCTCACGAGGATGAATTTAACCACATTCCAGACCCACTGTTTTACAGAAAAATTCTGGAAGCTCTGGGGATTGAACCTGGGACTTCTAGATTGGTAGCCAGGAACTTGGCTCACTAAATCATGAAGATGGTCCAATAAACACTATAAGAGAACAAATTTCATTTGATAAAAAAAACACTAAGGATTTGAGTCCTAATATATAAAATCTCTAATATCCTTAAGGATTTGGGGGTCCCCATCCCTAATCCTAAATCACTGCCCATTATGAGCTCACATCATTAATTGTAATTCTTATTTATTTTTAATGGCCAGATTTGAACAGAATTACAGCCTCCTGTCTTAGTATTGGACATAATGCAGCAGTAGTAAGTTAACTAATGTGGTGATTTTATACAGTTTTTAATCAAATCTTCTTAGCTGTATTTAGATGGGGTGGAAGGGGACCCAAGAAAAGACCAGTATTTTCGCAATTTTTATAGAAAACAATTTTTTAGCTAAAAAAATAAATGCTTCAGTAGTAGTAACATTAAGCTTAAATTTCTCTACTTGGTGATATCAACACTTATGTCACAAGCATAGAGCAGTTAGATGACAAACTTTTTAAATGAAGAGAGAAAGTTGTCATTCCAGGTCACCCTTGACAGATTTTCAAGAACTGTTATCGCCATATGAAGAAAATTAAACTCTATGTTCATACTACCGGACCAAAATTTGATTTATTTTGACCAAAAATGAATTCAATATTCAAAGTTTGCCTTAAAATTATGTTGGTATGAACCCACATATTTACTTGAAAAAATAATTAAGATTTGCAACTCTGAATATATTTTCAATATCTGACTCTAAATTATCATTCAGGATTTAAAAAGGGATAATGTACTAACTCTAGTAACTATTTCATTATATTGTCATGTGTTTCATTTTCACTTTATTGGTGTGACCAGTGACTTTCAAAATGGGGAATTTGCTTGGTCAGAGAAAAGTCAACGAATTTTATACTAGGTCTAGATATAAACAAATCCACTTCTCTCTTTCTTCTTACGTTTTTACACTTCCCACTTTTTCACAGTTTTCACAGTTGCACATTGTTTTGAATATTCAGAAATATTAATTTTTTCATATGAAGATACATTTAGAAAAAGTAATAGTTCTGAAAATTTAAGGTAGACTTCCTTCACTATCAATTACCTTACATTATTGTGCAGTGTTTCTACACTATCTTATTGTACATTTTCAAGCCAGCATGCAGTTATTCATTTGATTACTTTTTTTTATAATTGTTAGTGTAATTTTAATGTCCTTAAAGACATGAGTGTTGAAACCATCTTAATTATTTTTTCTATTAGGCCTTATATATATTTTTTGGAATGTTCTTATTTTTAAATTGTGTTTTTTCAATGTTATTTCTTATTTAACCCTTTGAGTGCCAACGTCTCAGAGCGGCGCGCGAAATATTTGCTAAAATTGCCAGCGTCGCTCAAAGTGATCCCATGTTTATAACTTTTTACTCTATGAGTTTTATCTTTGGCCTTGTTTGTAAACATGGTTACTAAGATGAAAGCTGTGATTCAAGACACTACTTAAAACCCATTGTAAAAGTTGATCAGACTTTGAAGCTTTTTAGTTACAATATTTGCCACTATATGAGAAAGTGTTGGGATCGGTGGGGATAGTTGTGACGTTTTATAACAACAGCTGTTCAGAGTTATAAGATTTTATTACTGCACAATGGCTTCATAAGTCAAAAATAAAAATAAATGTAAGTTTCCAGATTATTTTAAAACTGACGTGTCAATGTCTATACGCCCTCAAGTTTATAGAGATGATTGTGAGAAAAAAAATACAAGAAAGATTTCTGGTCAAAAGAATTTTAGAAAAAAAAATCTAATGATAGATTTTGTGAGAAACATTTTTGGGCAAAAGATATTCTATGAGAGTGGATTGTAGCAGATAGTGATTAAAGAATTTTGCAAAAGGAAAGTGTGATTGCTTTTTTATAATTCAAGATTAGTTTTTCTCTTAATTATTTCTACATTGGTCAATGTTTGCAATAAAAAAACATTCTGCTAGATCTCAGTTACCATCACTCCAATGTCGTTGGCTACTTGTATGTTTATTTATAATTATTATAACAGTTATTTTTCTACTGCCTTAACTTCAGATATTATTTATATACCAAAGTAAAAAGTTTATTTTTTAATTTGGGATGGTGCTCTAGAACTGATACAAGTAAAACACTAAACAAATCACAGCAAATCACTAAGAAATTTCTATTGCCATTTATACTTGAAAGTAAACGGCAAATCAAATGATACTATGATCATATCTAGGCCTATTTAATATGATTTGATTTTGTAATATTTAGACTCTCTCTCACTAGAATCAAAATCCAGACAAAGGATATTTATTTGCATGCGAAAGTTTAGAAAGATTAAGTAAGAAGTGGGCGATGCTCAAAAACTTAACCATAAATATTTCACTTAATTTGGTTAATTATTACAATTTTTATTGATTTTTGTATCAATACACTCACAAAGATATGGAGAATCGATAGAAACTAAAAATTATATTATTTGCATTTGAAAGTATTTGACAATATCACATTAAAAAAGTAACACTATTTGTTTAGTTTTTTTTAAGGGCACTTCCCACAAAATTATTAAATTATTCATAGAAGACTGAAACTGCTCACATCCTGACATCTTAAACTTTCTTAATATGACTGTATTAAAGTTTGATAGTAACAATCAATATGTTGCTGCAAGTAATATTACTACAGTAATTTAATTAAATAATATTTAGGGATGATAAGTACTATCAATAATTCTCTTGGCACTTAAGTCAAATATAGTATTTGAAAAATGTCTACTTGAAGACGGGAAACAAACCTGGGACCATTATAAAGACAGAAGTACCAAAGTACTATGTTTAAATCTCATTTTTTCAATAATAAAACGACATTGAAACTTTATAGACTGCAGGAACGAAATGAGTAAAAGTGGGAGGTGAGTGATATTGATTTGCCTCGGTATTGAGCCTTTTGCAAGAACGTACCTTCTAAGATAGCTAATTAACACCACTCACACTTTAGAATGTGAATTAATATTTTTTAAATGCACTCAAAATTCACAATTCTCATTCACTCTTCACATTTGCTTATTTCATTCTTGCATTCTGCCTTATCCTTTTATTGAAGGAAAGATTATAATTTTTGTATTCAGACAAATTACCCTAAATGCTACTCATCAGAATTAAATAAAAAATCCCCTCAGATGCTATGAGCTAGATGGTAATATTGATTGATGCCTTAGTCTCTTCATACATCAATATATTTTTTAAATAATAATTTATAGCCATGTTTATATGATCAAATTTTACCAAACAAATCATTACCACGTGATTTATAATACAATATTTCTAATTTAAATTATCTTAAATCGATGAGCAAATGATTAATTGTAATTTGTATGTTATCATTTGATGTGGAATATTCTTTTTATTCACTAGTTATCACATTCGGGATAAAATAATTACTGTCCAACAGTAAAATGTAAACTTGGAGGTTCAAACTTCTCTTCAAAATTTAAATTGCGCGTGCGCTATTCCGCAACGACACTAACACCATTTGGCTTCAATGTCTGATCACTGAAACTCAATAGTAGCCAAACCAAACCATGAATAGTATTCAAAGGGTTAAAAACCGATATTTCCATTTAACTTTTTTTCTAAAATTTATAATTATAAAAATGAGTGTCATTCATATTTTAAGAACATGTGTTTTAGTATAGTTTATAAATCTGGAATTTTAAAGATGTGATACCAATTTACATTTAAAATAAAAAATATATACTCAGAACATTTAAAAATTATGAATATATTTGAACTTGACTCGAAATCAGGAGCTTTTAGAAATACCCGAGTTCAACTCGAATGAAAAAACCCAAGCCCGTAGACCCCTACTTCAATGCTTTATTATTAATTTGAATAATATTTATTTCTAATGTTGCAAAGAAGATAATAAATAATTTTAACTGAAATGAAAAGTGATACTCTTTTCCCTCATAATTTGGTAGTCGACATGTGCTCATGCAAAGCATTTGTACCCTCAGTAGGTCCCTGGTGGAGGCGTGCACTGACGGTGACGTGCCGACAGTGCGCAAGCTGCTTACCGAAGGTCGCAGCGTGCACGAAACAACGGAGGAAGGGGAGAGCCTGTTGTCCCTGGCCTGCTCAGCTGGCTATTACGAGCTCGCCCAGGTTTGTACTATTGCTGTGATAAAAACTCCAGTTGTGTTTTTTTTTAGCATTGTGCCTTAAGAGGCCCATCCATGTATGAGTGACTCGTGAGTCCGGCTCGGCTAGTTTTACTCATGAGCTGGACTTGGTAATATTTAACCACACATGTTCTACCTACCACTAGCACAAGTGGACTCCCAACTTTGCTAAAATATTTCAGTATCTACAATGAGTTTGTCGAAGCAAGTTGCAGCAGCGGTGATCATTTTAGATGAATGTAGTGTTTTCGTGAGAACTAAAAATAAAAAAGAGAGAATGTGGATCAAGAACTGGTTGCTACAAAGAAACTGTTTTTTTTTTAAACTCCAACTCAGCATCAGAGAATTTCTCCCACGTCAACTGCTTGAGTGAATCTCAAGCCTCATGGCTCTTTCCTCTATTAGAATAATCTGTGCTATGAATTTACCACAGAACTAATATAGCTGTACTCAATATAGTTGTGCAATTATGCTGTCAATATTATTTTGTCCACATTTTCAGGTAAAGCATTTATGGATCTGATGAAATACATTCTGAATTTTTGAGCTAATTGCCCAAATGCATTTTCCGAAACTCGTCTAGCATGAGATAATCTATAATAAAATACTTGCTTTTAAACATTTCAGTTTGAGTCCCAGGGTAAAGTCTGAGAAATTTGTTTTTAGAGAGAAACTTTTGTCCTTGACAGATGCATAACACTGGAGTTTAGATTTTTAAAAAGATTCTTATCTTTTGTCACATGCGCACGCGCGCACACACACACACACACACACACACACACAAGTTTCAAACGCTTTTCCAAAATTTGAATGTTGAAAAATTCGAACATCACCTTTTCTCATAGAAACCAACTTCACCAGCAACAAACTTGTAATTTGTGTCAACTAAAGCAAGCAACAGACCAGAAAAGGTGCGTTTATAATATAAATAGAGAGAACTACTAGTTTTTGGTACAAATATTTCCACATATGTCCCATGAAGTGCAATTGGGAAAGTCCCAATACTTCCAGAATTTTTCAGCAATTCTTAGCCAATCCTTTTCATTTGGGGAGGGCATAAGAATATTGTTTATTATTATCTGGCATACCTATTTAACAAATTAATATACAGTGGAATGCCTGAGTCTATAACTGAACACTATTATTTGCGGCAAATTGCCTGTTGCCAAGAATCTGAATAATTTGTGGAAATTTATTATAAATTAATTTTTAGTCATAATTTTATTTATTAAGATTAATATAAAAATATAAATATAATATAATATAAAATATTTAAAATCACTCTAAATTTAATTTTCAACTTCTTATATTCAGTATATATTCTCTAAATACTCAATTGCATTTTTTTTTTACAGGTCTGGAATGTAAAGTGAGATGAATTTTCTTTAGAGATCAATCAACTAAGAAAATCTTCAAAAAAAAAGACCAAAAGCGGACATGCTGCTACTAACATGAAAAAAATAGAAATATGAGGATTGCATATCCTTCATAATTCCATAATTTAAGGAAAGGAAAACGATGGGTGACATTTAACCTCCACATAATGAAGAATCAAATGACCAAGAAACTAACAAAGTTTCACACATCAATAATGTTGCAAACAACATTGTATAAAGTGATTGCCAACACACACAGACACAAAGAAAATTGACAAGTCACTACCACCACCAGAAGAAAGTATGTCAACATCTCATCCACTTATTGAGTCGACACGGCTCTATATTCCAAAGGGGAGGTGAAGGAAACAGCATCATATCTGCTTATGAAATACATTACAAAATAATGAAATTGAGGCTTGATTCAACTCTGCAGTAACGAATGCAGATCTGTTTTCACTGAAGTAGCTGCTACAGTTAAATGGTTTACACAATTGCATCAAAATTTGGCTAAATCAAAAGTTTTTTTTTCTATTGTTTCTGAACTTGAGTATGCACAAACTCAAAGAAGTTATTGGATACTACGATCGTAAACCTTTGGACATCTCTAGAGTTCTGCAAGAGCCTCATTTACACCTAAATTACCATCGGCATCAGGTCAGATGCAACTACTTGTATCAGCAGCCACAAAATCTACATTTTGAAACGGTACACACATCCGGCCACATCATATAATTCTATCTCTGCTCATACACAGACGTCATCACCGTCGGCGCCTTTAGGAAGGTCATAGATTCAAACCGAGTGTTTTCCCCTGGGACTGAATAAAAAGTACAAAAAGGCTTAGTATTTTTACAAAATATACATGAAAAAAAATTTTGTTCAATAATATTTAGTACTTAACTTAAATAAACCATTAGTTTTTTTTTTTTGGCACTAATTATTTCTCTAAATGTAGAGTTCTGCCTTTGTATTATCTTATCTATTTTGTTTAACAAAAAATAAAATAAAGTTGACATTTTAAAATAATTGTGAAGCTTATTTCTTCCAATTCCTTGCACAATGTGTGATAGTCACATCACAGACTCTCATTTCACACTGGATCTCCCTGAACAGCCGATCCCTTATGACCGAATATTATTCTCCATAACATAGGCCTTTTTACGAATACTTAAAGCCATTGCATATCACTGTGAATATTACCTGTTCATTTCAAGTACCAAGGTCACATTAATCTCGTCATGTTCTCTTCCTGCCAAGGGTAGACAGCCAAATTCCAAGCGGCCCAGGATTGCAAATATGATGGCCCTTAGCATATATTATTTACCACTGAAGCTATTTCTCATTATAAGCTGAAGGGTGGTTGTGAAAAGTTAAATCTTTATTTTTAGTTAATTTAATCCCAAGGCCATTTCAGCTATTATCGGTTATATTTATTTTAGTTTAAAGTAGTTGTGGCAGTCAAAATCAAACAGGCCCACTGGGATATCTCCTGGCGGCCAAGTCCACTCCTGCTTCCTGCCGATAACTATGATGTACAGTCTTAACAACTTTCAATATACTCTATTCCCGGCCTTACTGTATTTGCAGAAGAGTGTGGAAAAATAAAGTGGTTAGAAATGGGTGTGTAATAGAAACAAATTTTATAATAGTTCTAGGATATAGTGGTGTGGATTTTAATGACTATAAAAACAAAAAATATTAACACATTTAAACTAATCTGAATAAATAAAAGTTAACCACATCATCATCAACTGTTTCCAGCCTGTGGCCGGGTCAGTTTAGTAAAATGTCTCCATCTTCCTCTTTCCTTCTATCATTCTTCCTCCTCTAAACGCTTCCATTCTTCTCCTCTCACTTGAACACTTTCTGTTATCTGTTCCTCCCATCTCTTTCTTGGCCTCCCCTGCAGTCTTCCTCACATACTTCATTTCCAACATTTTCTTTGACATCCTCTCTTTCTCCATCTTCATTATACGTGCACATACCATCTCAGTCTTGCTTCCTCTACTATCTCATGTACTCCCTGTACCCCCACTCTTCCCCAGAAAACTTAATTCCTAATCTTGTTTCTCCTCATGACAGCTAACACGCTCCTCACAAATTTCATTCTCATGGCCTCCATTTTCCTAGTCTCTCTTACATAAAGGGGATTTCTCTTCTCCATAGCAGGTCTCTTACACACTTACAGAACAACTCTCCCTGCTGATTTGTCCTCTTCTCATTAAACCCTCTACTTCCACCTCTCTCCTCATTCACACTTCCAAGATATTTTATGTTTTGTACTTTTCTCAGCTATACTCCATCCAACCTATAGCTTTATTAGTCCTTACCCTATTCCTTGTCATTGCCATCAATTTTACAAAAGGAAGAAGGATAAGTAGTTAGCAATATAAGGAGATTATAAACGAGGTGAAAACCTATTTCAATGAACTACAAAATGGTGGCGGAGTAAGCCCGGAGAGCAGGAAGAAAATCATGAACCTAACGGAAAAGAGACACCGATTACGTAGAGTTGGAAAGAACTTTGCGGTTGATGAAGAGTTGTAAGTTAGTATTTGGGGTGGACGAACTCACATTAGATATGGTAAGAGAGGCTCGAATACCTGAGATTCAGTGACTGTAACTGACACAACAATTTGTCGAAACAATCAGATGTCTGAAGACTGGACTAAGGGGATAATTATTCCACTGCTAAAGTAAGGGAGCTGAAATAAATGCACCAACTATTGAGGCATTAAACTACTTTCTCATGGCTTGAAAATTATGTAAAGAATTAATTATTGAGGGAAAACTGAGCCATTATTAAGCTTGTCCTAGAAGAGGAACAGCATGGATTTAGGGCTGACAGGATTACTTCAGACATGAGTTTTGCTTTAAGGATGCTAATGGGGAATTATTGGGAGAAAGGAAATGATATAATAATAGTGTTTTTGGACCTGGAAAAGGCGTATGACAGCGCCCCAAGAACAGTACTTTGACAGAGTTTATGATAACTGGGGAGTTCCAGGAAATTTGATTGGCAAAGTTCAAATGTAGTATAAAAGTGCCTGAGCTGAGTACAAACTGGAGAAAATAGGTCAGTGGTTTGAAACCAGAACGGGGGCTTCAACAGTTAAGGGCTCTTTCACCCCTACTGATGTAACTGTCATGGATGCTGTACTAAAATACATGTAAAGAGGGGAGAACAAAGACCTAAATACTCTGGTGTATTCGGGTGATTTGGGGAGACGCTGAGAGGGAGAAGTACAGGGCCGACTGGATAAGTGGGTCTTAAAGTTCAAAATGTATAAGATGAATATAAAGACAGCTGCCTTGAAAATCAGTAAACTCCAAATGCTGCATATATCTAGAAGAAGAACAACTGGAAAGTATCCATGAGTTCAAATACCTTGATAGTGTGGTCTCCACCATAGAGCAAGGAGAACTCGACAGAGCGACCAACGGGTCAAAATTCTTTAATCTAACATGACAGCTAATTTGGGACAAGAAGGTGCCAAGGGGCGCCAACCTGAGTCCGTATAAGCCATACCTTGTCCCCATTCTTACATACAATTTAAGAGACTTTCATTAAACATAATGTTAATTTAGAATAATTTAAGGGGGTAAAAAACAGCGATATTACAAAAACTTCCTAGTGATTGGAGGTTGAATAAGCAAGCTCAAAGCAGTTCTTGATGAGAATCAATATCTATAAAATTAGCAGAATATAAGCTTGAATACTATTTTTACAGTAATTTGTATTGGCAGTTGTAAAATAAAAGTGACTGAAGTTTATTTTAGGCTTCCCGTCTACTTAATTGAAGATGATTTAATTAATCTAACTTTAATAAATTAATAGAATTGTTAATGAACATTAAATACAAACGTGACATTGATAGATATTCCTTAATTGTAACTTTTTTTTAAATATCAATTTTTCCCGTCTGAGCTCCCGAAGTTAGGGATCCCATACAGGTCTAGATGTCATGCTGTAGGTACCTGACATGATGCGGCGCGTGGTGTTAATCAAGCATAATTGTTTAAATTTGAATAAAAAATAAAATCTTCATGAATTCAGTGCTGTCCATATATTAATATTACTGTTTCTTGTCAAAACATTACCCCAGTGTTTTTCTTTATGATAACTTTAGCTTAGATCAATAGACAATCATCAACTATATCTGAAAATTAATTTGAATCCTGATAAGATTGAAATTTAGTCTCGACCAGTCAACCTTGTTTGAAGATAAACAAGGCACAAGTGATTCATAGTTAACTATAAATCAGAGCTTATGTATTTATTGTTTTGTTTTATAATACAGTATGGTCACCGCATAGGACAATATAAAAAAAACTGGAAAAATCAGGGATATGTTGGAGTTGATCAAGTTGGCTTTCCGGGAAATAGAAATGTCTTATTTACATCCTGTTGAAACATTGTTTTTATCAAGTTTATGGAAATTAACTTAGAGATTTGTAAGTGCATTTAAAAAATTATTATTTATATATTTTGACGAGTTTTATATTTTTTTGAAACTCTTTTAATCTCATTTTAAGTTAGGGTGGTTTGGAATTAAGGAATTTTACTTTGGAGAGTTTGTTGCCACACACTACTAGTCCTTTGATGAAGTTTTGACTAAGTGCCTTGTGTTTATGAAGTTGATTATTTTCAACATGGAACATTGTCTACTCCTGTGCAGGTACTTTTAGCCATGCATGCCAATGTGGAAGACCGGGGCATCAAAGAGGACTGCACTCCTCTCATGGAGGCAGCTTCAGCAGGCCATGTGGACATTGTGAGGCTCCTCATAATGCACGGTGCCGATGTCAACGCTCAGTCTTCTACAGGTATGCTATCCCAAGAGCTTCTTGTTAACACAAGCCTTTTCTGTAAATTAAAAAATATATTAAAGCTACTTTATTGATTAGAAAACAGGCCAAACTCCCCATGGCCCCCATTAAAAACCCTATGGCAGCAGCCTGCAATTGAGCTTTACTGACTGAGCGGCCACCATAATTAGGAAAAGTGATAGTTCTAACTTTTGCGAAGAGAGGGTGTTATATGGTCAGCACAATAAACCCTTTGGCTATAAATATCACACTTCTAGACCAGAGCTGCTACTTTTTCCATTCAAGTAGCTTATTTTTTCTCAGGGCTGGCTTGACCCTTGTTCCAGACCCAAGCTATATCGATAAATATTTAAATAGTTTTCAATCAATACAGCAGATTCTTTACTAGGGGTGTGTGAATATTCGAAATTGGGAATAATTAACGACTGAATATTCAATTCGAAACTCTAAATGGCAAGATCAAATAGTTGTGTCATAAATCTCTTAAAAAGTCCCGTCCAGACCAGTATGTCTACACTGGACTGTATGAATTTCAATTTATTTGGAGAAAGTGGCGAGCTAACTTGATGTACGCTGTGGCCTGCCTAAGGGTTGAAAGAAGGGGGGAGCGGGGTCTATAATTGCTGGTGGGGAGCCACGTGTCTTCTAGTGTGAGTGCTTGCAATTAAATATTTAGAGAAGGATGGAAATAGCTACCATACCATATTTTCCTGCACGTGAAAAGGAAGGGAAAAGGGGGTTGGGGAGGGCAATATTGCAAGGTCAACCATGAGTGCGCGTGTCAGTCTGTTGTTAGCCGACAGGGAGTCGACCCAAACAGAATAGAGATTACAAGGGGTGTCAAGTCTAAGAACATTTAAATTGTTTCAAACCTAGAGAACATATAAGTGGTTTCAAGCCTAGAGAATATATAAAGGGGGTCAAGAACTAAATACCATTCATTACTGTTGTGTTACTTTGGTAAATTTATTGTTGTATACTATGAAACTGTCAGAAGTATGAATAAGACTAGTAATAACATTCAGTATACAGCCAGTCCCTGTGATGGATGGAGTGAAGGTGTAGCTTGTAGGGTCATTTGGTGGGATTGGCAGACTGATGTGCAATAGTACCTTCTGGCTCGATGAGGAAAGCAACAGGAAACTACCTCACTCCTAATTTACCTAGTAAGCCTTTTTTGGTTCTGCCTAGGCTTTCAGCTGACAGTGGAATTGTTTAGGATCCAATCAAACTTTGAATTGAGTACTTATCATTACACCAACAAAAGTAGTTACTACATATCAGAAAATGAGAACTAATAGAAATGATGAAGGAATCGTTATATGACTTTGTTTATTAATCACCCCATTATTTCACCCTTTATAATAATAATATTAATAATAATAATAAGAAGAAGAATAATGATGATGATGATGATTTAATGAAATATAATCTCTACGCTGACCAGTTAAACATTCTCCATGCAATTTATAAATTTAAATTTCTGTGAAAAACTTATCACAAACTTTAAAAAATATGATTTAGTTGAAAACCACTGTCTAAAACTGGTCAAAAGTTCTTCTTAATTCCTGAAATTTTGGAGGATATTGTGTAAGGAACGAGCTTGTGAGAATATTAGATAAGTTGAAAATAGGTTAATGTGAAACAGTTTATAAGTTAAAAATTATTATAGAAATTTAATAGAAATTTGAAGTTAAATATTGATCCTAACTATACTTTTAATATTTAACTTCAAATTTCTATTAAATTTCTATAATAATTTTTAACTTATAAACTGTTTCACATTAACCTATTTTCAACTTATCTAATATTCTCACAAGCTCGTTCCTTACACAATATCCTCTATCAATTTCTCCTTACTAAAGATAATATGAATATAAATACCTGAAATTTTGTTTTAAAATCAGTCTTTTTTATTAATACCAGCTCATATAAGTGTTATGAAGGAATTTTTTTGCATTTTGCATAAAACCACATTTAAAATAAGAATTTACTAATTTAAATTATTTTTATCAAAAATAAATGTAAGGGAAACCTACTATTTGTTTTGTGTTATTCGGTATTCGTTCAAAATTTTGATGATCACTTTGAAATTATTGGATTTGATAAATAATCCTAGTCATACCTCCCTATTCTTTACCGCTCAACTTCATCAAAGTTATTTAACAATTGACAAATCTTGACAAACTTAATAGTACAAATATAACTGAACCAAAATGATTGACAAAATAAATTGGTTAAACCTTTTATAACTACTATTACTACTACTACTACTACTACTATCTACTAGTACTACTACTACTACTACTAGTACTACTACTACTACTACTACTACTACTACTATTATTTACTACTATTACTACTATTACTACTACTAGTACTACTAATACTACTAGTACTACTAGTACTACTACTAGTACTACTACTACTACTAGTACTACTAGTACTACTACTAGTACTACTACTACTACTATCTAGTACTACTACTAGTACTACTACTACTACTATCTACTACTACTACTAGTACTACTACTATCTACTATCTACTACTACTACTAGTACTACTACTATCTACTATCTACTACTACTACTAGTACTACTACTATCTACTACTACTAGTACTTACTACTAGTACTACTACTATCTTCTACTACTAGTACTACTACTATCTACTACTACTAGTACTACTACTATCTACTACTACTAGTACTACTACTATCTACTACTAGTACTACTAGTACTACTAGTACTACTACTAGTACTACTAGTACTATTACTAGTACTATTACTAGTACTATTACTAGTACTATTACTAGTACTACTACTAGTACTATTACTAGTACTACTACTAGTACTATTACTAGTACTACTACTAGTACTATTACTAGTACTACTACTAGTACTATTACTAGTA